>JAUZNK010004732.1:0-10288 GCA_035046665.1 Euphysa ruthae | reverse complement strand
AGTCATTTCGTACCCTAAACCTATGTCAGTCGTTTCAACCTACCAGTTATTTCGTTCCCTAAACCTATGACAGTTGTTTCAACTTATCAGTCATTTCATACCCTAAACCTATGTCAGTCATTTCAACCTATCAGTTACTTCATACCTTAAACCTGTCAGTAGTTTCAACCTATAAGTCATTTCGCACCCTAAACCTACATCACTGAATGTAGGGTAATAGTATAACTGTACCCGAAACCTAAAATTGCACAAAAACTCCTTTAACTGTAGCAAGTTTTTTAAATTTATTACTTAATACCTGTCCGAATAAAAAATAAAATTATTTGAATGGGTCTGTTTGAATATACACTTATACAAGATTTAGCTGGGTTTTAACTACATATGATAAATACATGGTGGACAATGTCTAATTCCAAAGAACGCTTTTTGCCTAATATTCTAGGAAATATTATTGCTTTTAAGACAGCAAATTTATTGCGAAGCATACCGGTATATCTTCATGCATAAATGGATAAAAAATGAAAACTTTAACCACCTTTAAAAATTTTAAACGGCGTAGTGTGATGCTTGAGATTAAAATCTCTACTTAGCAGGGTGCATCATAACTTCTTACCCAAGGCTGCTAAATTTATTTGTGATTTAGCTTTCATAGTTTATAAAAAAAATAATAGAAATCAAATTTTACTCTAACAATAGGTTTGTTGTCACATGTACAAACCAAGGAAAAAGAATCCCTAAGATAACCAAAGATATGCTCCCCTGCGAAAAACATAATAATTTCTGACAGAGTACATATAATGTGAAAAATGCAGAATATAAATATTGTCATTCATGACTTGAATTAATTCAAAAATTTTTAATCGTTAATTTGGGGTATCATGTATTCAATAACAAAATTTTTCACCCAGCATTGGGAAGAGCTATTTCTGAGACTATTCACGTAAATTTTTAAAACAAATGGTCGTGGAACAATGGAGACACTTTTACAATAACTAACCCCCATTTTATCATTTTTTTTGGCATTATTAATCATGGTTGAGAACACCTGCGTATCTTCTGTTGAATAAGCCAATCACAGATACTGTTGAGAGATGCGTTTTTGTGGTCTTAAAGACAATAATAGATTGGATATATCCAATCTCTCATTGCCTTGAAGCTAGAAATGTAAACACTTCAATTCCACCCGAAACGGCTGTGGACTGATGGCCATCATTGATGAAAGGTCAAGAGTTTTGCTGAGGATGCTATCAACAATGTTCATGATCTAATATGAAATTGTTTCTCTGTATTACAAAAAATTTAACAGATTTGGTTTCAGGGTGGTACGATTCTAGGATGCAAATGTTTGCATTTTTTGCATAAAATTTGTAGTTTGCAAAAAGTGCAGTAGTAGTATATGCAGTGGTAACATATAATATTCCCATTCTTGTGCCCAGATTCGATTCCCGGCTAGCACATAATTTTTGTTTTACTTTGAGCATTATATTTTCCAATTTAGCAATTTTTAATTTTGGTTTGCCAACAAGCTCGTCATGCGTTCGCAAACCTTTATATAATGACTGCGAAAACAAAAAAACAAGGGTAGCTCACTTTGTAACTGGAGCTCATTTGGCATTAACACGCAAAATTCTCTAAGTAAGGAAAATTTTTTTTGCTGACTCTGCAGAAAATTTGTGCTGCTGTTGGGCCGAAATTCATGCATATTTCTAGCCTCCCCATTTCTTTAGTAATATATGAACAGCAGAGGATAATTAAATCGAGACAATATTGTCTCGCCATCCCCATTTCTTTATTAATAATATTTGAACAGTAGAGAACAATTTAATCAAGATAGTAGTTACCAAATCAAAACTAAATCAAAATTAATTTTAATAAACTGTCAACTGAGAATTTTATTTAAACGTTACAAAAGAATCATTAACATTCCATTTGAATGTATTAGATGTACATCTATTGTTCTAATATCTAATATTTAATCTCGTGTCTTTAAACATAACTGTTTTATGAACAAGTAAGTTAAATTAAAAGGCTGAATTATTTTAAATTGAAATATATTTTTAATTAAAAAAATTATTTTTTATTTCACTTTATTGTATATTAATCACTGGTAGCGTAAAAAAATTTGTTGTTTGTAGAATTCTGTTACAGCTTTCTTCTATCATCAATTATCATATAACATTTTTAACTTTGGCTTGCCAGCAAGCTGCCATGCTTTCGCGAACCTTTATATATTGAGTCTTTATGAAAGAATAAAGAGAAAATAAATAAGAGAAATAAGTTTAGATTTATAAAAATAAAAATAAAACTAGTCTTTTGACCATTCTCTTTACCCATTTTTAGTAATAATATCAATCGTAAATACTAAATCGGTACAATGTAAAAATTATACAGAAGAAGGTCATCCTCAACATTGCAACTTGATCTCTTTAAATAATAAATCCATAAATTTAAAATTCAATAAGTTACTATCAAAATAATACTGATTTTAAAGTAATTGGCAGTAACTAATAAGCAAGTTTTCCTTGAAAAAAAAATTCTAGCTTTTAATCCTACAAGTTAACCGCTTTAAACCAAATTTTAGAAAAACAGGCGATGAAATTATTCTTTTTAATATCATTTTAAAAAGGAATCGAAAAATTGCAATCACCATTGTGACTACAAAATTCGAAATTGTTTGCTTTACAAAATATTTATTTTAAATATAACCTGAAATTCTATTTACAATAAAATACATTTATTCATAAAATAACAATATTTCGGTTTAAGAAAGGAAATATGACTGGCCAGTCACTCTTGCGATTGTTGCTTTTTATCGACAAGAATTTCTTTGTCGAGAATTTAAAATTTAAAAGTAAAATGCATTCTAGAACATTTAAACCATTAAAAAGTTTTTTAAAATTAACAAAAATCCTTAAAAAACTGATTCAGCACTATCCCTGAACTTTAACTGAGCTGCTGTAACAACTGAAACCTAATAAAAAATGTCTCTTCTTTTTCTCCTCAATCATTTTTGCCTTTTCAAACATTTTTTTTATAAAGCCTTTCAAAAATGGTGAGCTAGAAATATAAATTTCTAAAAGATTTCTTAAAAGAATCAATAATAAGGTAAAAATATTTTCTTTCTTAAAGTATTTTAATAAAATTTTAAAAATAGTATATACAAAAATCTATTTCATTAACAAAAATATTCCAAGAATCCATAAATTCAGTCAGATATATCAACTGCAAAAATTACCACATACACAAAAAAAAAATTGATTTCAGGTAAAATTATTCATTTAATAAAATTTGGTATTTTACAAACTAAAAATTAACAAAATGAAAAAGTCATGAAATATTGGCTAAAATTAAAAAATGAAGTATTATAAAGTATTGGCTAAAAGGTAGCCAACTGAAAACAACTTTCTGCACAATTCTGTTCCAGTTTAATTTCTCGTATCCTAAAAAGTTTATTACAACGTAAATATTTTTAGAATACATCATAAGTAAATCGATGCTATTGGGTGAAATTTGAGTAAAATGTAAATGCAGCCAATTATTTTTGCTTTTGATGCAAATTAATTGTTATACTTATCAATAAAGTGAATATCAAAAAAACAGAAAGTCTGTGAAAACTACAAATTAAAAGCAAACAAATGAAAAATTGAAGTTAAGTTTTAAGCTTCCTTTCTTCAACTTTTCCCAATGCAACAATTCATTTTACGATAAATGTTATTGCAATCTACTGATAAGAATATCAGTTTAAGCACTATATTTTTCATGACGCTGCAACATTGGCTTTAGAGGAATTTTTTCTTGATTTAAGTAGAAAAAGTTTATTTGTCAACCAAATTACAAATGAAAAGAGTCGTAGTGGATAGTCACTAAAAAAACAAATAACAATAGAATTATCTTACTTAGAGAAAAACGTTCCTACCAAATATCATAAAAAGGTAGCAATAAACTCTTTCGGTTTGAAACGCTGTAAAATTCTGTTTTTTGCAAAGTTTCTCCAATATTAAGATGTTCAGAAATACACAATATGATAGTGCTTGAGAAAAATTAGAAAAGACGTTAATTACCAGTCTGGGCGAACTGTACTCCCTCCCCTTGCACGCTTTTGTATGTTTGGGTGGAGGGGGGTTTAAAGAAAACAGTTAGGACCTATTAGAACCTTGAATGCTTCTTCAAAAATAACAAAAGACTGAAAGGAGCTTTCATTCAAAAACGAATAAAATCAGCGAAAATATTCAATATATGTTATTTACTAAATATAACCTTTTTTTACATTTGAACATTGATTTTTACTAAATATAAGTAAATGGACCCTTTCCATGCCTTATACAAAAAAAATTTCTGACAAAAAATTCCAGTAAGATCAGACAAAACCTGCTCTATCAAATTTTTTAAAATGACACAAATGATAACATTAATATTATATTGATAATCCGAAATAATTTTTTTGACATCATACAAAATCTTTTGATAAATATCTAAGATGATGTTTTTAGCAAAATTTTACCTGTTTAGGATGTCTGGATACTAGGCCAAATAAATTTTCAAAATAACATGTGAAAGCGTGATTACAAAGATTACTTGCAAGTATGGTGCGTATAAGAACAAGGTAGGTAAGACAAAAAGTGGTGTATAGTCAGACCGGGTAAAAATTTTACACCATCAATTTGAGGTTATATAGTTTGCACCATTTTTTAAAGAATTTAGTTGCTAAAACATTTGACTAAAACATGCGACTAATATAATCTTTTTGACAAAAACTACTAACTTTGTCTTCGAACAACAAACACACCATGAAAATTGGCTCAGCTTGTTTTGTTCGTTCAATGTACAGACTTATTATAAACTTGTTTTTGCACAATCAAAATCACAAGGTACCCAACCTCGTGCGTACTTTTTAATCATCATACACTAATGATATACAATTAAAAAGTATGCACTTTTATAATCAAAGTCAGGAAGTAAAAATTCAAGTCAAAATTAATTTTCTTAAGTACCATGTAGGGAGTTTGACTATTATGGAATCTGTTCAATCGCATTTTGCTAGAGACAGACATTATTCCCTTTTATCACATTATTATGAAACTAAATGTTACAGCATATAAAGGTGAAGAGTAGGATATTTCTGAATTTAACAACTTTTAAAACTCTATGCAAAGTTGTCATGCATAAACAAAAAGGATACAATGAAATATTGATATTCCCAAAAAGGTTCCATATTATGTTTTAGTTAATAAAATACAAAACCATATAACAGGTTGTAATTATTAAGTGTTTTAGTGTGAAAAATCTTATAAATATTTAACATAATTAACTTCATAATTATTGTATTGACCATTCATAAATGACTTCTAATAAACTTGAGAAAAATTTTTTTGAATTTTACGTAAAATTTTGTTTGGCAGGCCATGGATTTAGAATTGGTTTGTTATGCTTTCACTGTTTCAAAATTTTGGAAACAAAATGGCTGCCAAAAAATCTCAAAACTTCATTTTCATGTGATTTAAATAAAAATGAATGTAAAATAAACTTCCAAGATGATAGTAACGTTGGTTTAAACTGGGAAAAGGATGTTGTTAATAATGTTTTTAGTGAGAGTTAGAGGGAGCAGAGTGAGATTTTTATGGCTTTTCAGATTCTGAAAATGAAAATATTGTTTCTTTTTCTTCAGATGATGATTTAGTTTGTTCTGCTCGAACTTCCAGAAAATCTAAGGACATCCCTCCTGGTTTTGATACCAACAAATGGTTAAGTGGGGATATTGTTCATGGGGACAATATTCACCCATTACCATCATTTACAGCCTTACCAGTAATTGATATTGAAATGCCTGACAACCCAATTGAGATGGATTTTTTAGATTTGTTCCTAACTGATGAATTGTATGTAAGTATTACATCAAAAACAAATATGTTAATGTATATAATAATTTCATTTTTATATATATGTCTGGAACAATAGCACAGCTCAATAACACACATTAATTTGAATTCAATTCTGCCGAAAACTATCCTTTTTATCATTTTTTTTTTTTTAAGATGGCGTATGGCGTGAGTATGGGTGGGGTGATTTTTTTATATATTTTTTTTTTTTTTGAAGTTAACTTAAGAAAAACCGCCCTCACTGAACTTCTACACTTTAATATAACAGAAGTTATGACCAATAATGTAAAGTGAGATTTTTTTTCTTTTGCATTAAAATGGCTGATCTATATAAATTAGAATTCTCCCAATGGTGCTCAGAGAGTTAAGCAACAATTTTTTCTATACTTACCACTAATTCTGTTTTTAATTCCCTTTTGTAAATCAGACTTCAAATAATCAAAATATTTGATTTTTTTTTTAATTTTTCTGCCAAAATGTAGATTGTTTTACATTAATTTTTACTGTGTACATCAACTTGTATTTTGGCTAGATCAACAGCAAATATCTTTTCACTCTTAATAACTACAACATTGCTATACATGATATATGAGACAATTGGAAAGTTGCACTAGGTAGTTTTTTGATTGAATAGAGTTGGTTTCCCCCCAGGGATATGTTGATAGGAAGGACATCCAGACAGTAAAATCAACATGGTCAAATAACAATCACATACAGAGCCTGGGTCCAACCCTAATATTAGGGTTTTGCAAAATTGATTTGTTGCATTTCACATTGTCACAGGATTATGGTAATCTTTTTATATAGTGGGGGTATGACTTTATTTTGTTTTTGATATGGTGCTTGCCCTGCGAAGAGAGTACTGCAATGTGAAATAAGTCTCTGGTTGTGATTTATTTCTTGTGTGGTGCTGGGATTTTCTCCGGATCTAAAAGTGTGCCTAGCAAGAAAATTAGGTTATCAGCTTTTATAATTGAAAATTAAATAAATTTACATACCCATTAAGAGTCGGTTGTGCTTCAAGACTGCTCAGGATAAATATTGGAAAAGCTATACTGAAGATACAAGCACTAAATAAATCAAAAAATAAAGAAAAATGAGAATTAATCATATAAAGAAGCAAAGGGCAGAAGACATTGCCTATATCCAGAAACACATAAATAAAACAAGAAGCATTGGAGACTAGCGAACTTCTAGAAAACTAAGGAAAACAATGTGATTTTCTAAATTATTGAGTTTAGGACCTGGGTACCTGGAAAAATTAACTGTAGAAAAAAGGCAACATTAGACAAAACACATATACTCTATGACCCTTTAAAATCACAAAGAATTTATATGAAAAAAAATAAAAACATGAAAATAATTTTCTGATGAAATTTTATCTCTTTTGAACCAAGTGAGAATAACAGTAAATATGCAAAAATATAAGTTAGTAATTTCTAACATCATAAAATATTCTGACGAAATCGGAAGAAAATTTTTGGACTTTATTCAGGTGAGGGAGGTATCTCACTGTGGGAATCAGGGTTCATTTCACCAAATCAGTTTGAATTTAAAATTTTTATTGCAGCTAAAATGTATTCATTTGGATTTTGAATATAGATAATTGATTATAAGTTTAATTAACGGTTCTTTTGTAGTGATTCAGAAAAAAACATTTTAATTCAGTAGAACTGCCATCAAAATCTAACTGAAAAACAGGATAGTTTGCATATATAAACTCACAATAATACTTATTTACTGTATTACCCCATCCAACTTATTAGATAGAACTAAAGTCCAGATTGTTTTGTTTTAATTAACCCTATATTTTATACCATTTACAGCCTTTTTTCTAACTTTGTTACAGATAAGAAAACTATTCACTGAGTTATCACCAAAACATCCCTAAATTCAAAAAAAAAAAAAAAAAAAAATGGTTAACAGAAAACATTGAAACTATTTAAAATAACATGATTACAATATTTAAATCACATCATTTTGGGAACAGAATATTCACTTTGAAAATTTGATACCTTTTTTCAAAACATTGCTGTGAAGAAAATATTTATTTAGAATTTCTTTTTTTAAGCTTTGGACAACAGAAATCTTTTTCTCAATAAATTTGGCCAAATGTTAAGAGATGCTTAGTTAACCTCAGCTAACTAGATAAAGCTGAGCTTAACTTTTTTTCTCAAAGACTTGGATCGTGAAGCTTAGTAGTCAAGCTTCAAAATTATAACTAAAAAATATAATTTCTCAAATGGGTCAAATTATCTCCTCAACAATATCTTTAAAAATTCCATAATATTCATAACTTCTAAAAAGACCATTAATAGCTATCAGTAACAATCAAACAATTTTATATTTGAAGACTTTACTTTAAAAAACAAATAAAAGAGACTCATAAACTCAATCTTGAGAAATTGGCTAAAATTTATAATTTTACAAACTTTAAATGGAGTCCCTGCTAGAAGAAATTCTTGTTATGTACCTACCATATAGGACAAATAATTCTTCTATGTTAACATCGTTTTATAAAAATTTTAAATAGATCATTATTCAATATTGGAAAAAGAAATTTTTTTTTGAAGAAATGTATGCTCACAGGTGTGTGCTCAAATAAAGCTAAATTTAAAGGATTTGCTCCAAATCGTCTTTTCCGAAAACAGTAATCATGGAACATTTTATCAGAAATTCCTTAATTCTTTAGCTTATTTGATAAAATAGACATATTCATTTGATTATCATAGGTCACAAATGCTAAGACTGAGAAAAATAAACAAAGAAAACATACAGAGTCATTTTAGACACACAAAAATATTAAGCCTAGCCTACCTGACTACAGTAGAGGAAGGTACAGCTGTCATAGCCGATAACAACATACCAAAACCAATGAAGTATGGCCAGTTTGTTTCAATATAATTCAAACGCTTCATAACATTCCAGCCTATCAGAGAAGAAATATGTAAAAACAAAACATTCCTAATATTGGCAATAAACAACAAGTTACACAGTTTGTCAAAAGCCACCATGACAAATAATAATTTAAGGCCTACTTTTCCGTTAAAGAATTCACCAGCTACGAACTAATTAATTAATTAAGCTAAGAGTTTAAAAGTAGTAAGTAGTGGATAGATTTCACTCACAAACTCAAATATTTTGCAAATGGTTATTTTAATTTTTTTTAAACATGATTCACCTGCAATATCTCATTCCATGCCACTCAAAAAAAAACGAAATAAAATCTTACATCAATTGTTAAGACCAATGACATATTTACATCATAATAATTAAAAAACATGTCATGAGTTAAATATTTATTCTAGCTACGTTTCCTGAAACAACCTGCTCCCATCAAAATACAAATAAATTCCTAGTTTATATAGGTTTAGTAGGATCAAAAATACTTCTATAGGGATTAGCAGTAGTTATTTATATTTATGGTTGTCTGGCCGAGCGGTCAAGACTTTGGTTTCTGTCATGGAGATGGGGGTTTGATCTTCCTAAGAAACCAATGATTTTCTTTACCAAAAGAGCTAAGTACAACAGAACCAAACCTAAGGGAGAGAATTCTATAACAATTAGCTCAATGCTATTTTTTCACCCCAGTTCAAAAATACAAATATGTTGGAGTACATAACCTAACCTAACCTATATATAAAAGGTTTTTTATTTTTGCTGTTAAGAGGATTCCAGATTTCAGCTAGATTATACAATATAATGAAAAGATTCTTTGATTTTTCCTGAAATTTGTCATGATTTAGTGTACAGCAATGTTAGATATTTAATTACTTTGATCAGCACAAATTATCTACTTATTAATGTAAAATTTCATATAAGGTATTTTGAGAAAAATAACGACATTTTTAAAACTAAATTTAATCGACATGTTTCAATGTAATCACTGCACCATTTTCACGATTATCTTACAAATTAAAAACTACAAATATGTATATATACCTAACTTGTTAATTGTAAATTAGTGTATGTCAATATGATAATTGTCAATAAAATAACAGGAAGAAAAAAAATTATAATAGGTATAGCAAAGAAAAGAAAAGAAAAGAGTTATATGCATTACAGATTAAGACTTATGTTATAATGTAATGTTTGTCTATTCAAAGAAGGACTCATCCACCCAATGTAGAGTGCCTCTTTAATCTTAAGACAGTATTCTGTCTGTGCTGAGTCTAAAACAAAAAAAGAATCTTTAGAATTTTATTTCCTAAACTAAAGGAAACTAAAGGAAATAAAATTTTATCGAAAATTAACTTCATCGGAAAAGGCATTATGAAAAACCACGAAATCGAAAATTGCAATCAAATTAATGGAAACAATAACTGTTTTATTACTTTAAAGGATCACAAAAACAACTTTGAGAATCATCCAACCGTCCGTCTAATTAATCCAGCAAAAAACGAAATTGGCAG
>JAUZNK010004731.1:0-10289 GCA_035046665.1 Euphysa ruthae | reverse complement strand
TATATATAAGTATATTTCTAACCTGTTGATGCGACAGATGCAACAGAGAAGATTTACAAAATGACAATTCTATCCTTACTGACCTATACTGTAAACTGTAAGCCTAGGTCGCAACGAATTACAGCATAGCAAACTCATATCGATCGAGAGGAGAGCTAAAAGTCTAATGAACAACTTACATTCAACAAATGTATCCGACCACATTATCAAGGAGACATGTGTCCATGTACAAAAATTCACAGAAGGGTATGTTTGTTACAACTTCCAAAAGTATTTCATAATCAGAGACCATAACAAAGGGAATCAGGAGCAATTACGCATGATAGAACTACCAAAAGTCAAATTGAGTTTTGCCAAAAAGAGTTTCTACTAAACAAGTGCAAAGTTGTAAAATCAACTAGCAATTAATATAAGAAAAGATGACATAATAAAATACAAACGTTTGTTAAAATATCAAAGGTTAATCTTATTAAATACCTGCATTTTATACTTTAATATTTAATTTAATTTTAATATAAATAATGTTTTTAATAATAATAATAACAATAATAGAGCAAACTACTCACTTCTAAGGCCTCAATTTGTTGTAGATGGTTATTTCTGTTTATAATGATGATTCTTCTCGTATCTTCACAACTTTTACGAATCTTAAATCAATCACATAAAAATATTTGTTAACAAATACGATGAGAAGCTAAACTCACATAAAATCGTTTGGTAGCAGAATATTCTTGCATGAAATTTTTATCTGCTACTCCAACTGACACCACAAAGCGGCCACTTAGGAACAAAAAGGTCCATAGAAAAAGGAAAGCTTTATATCATATCTAGGCTTCCCTAGATATTAAAGTTATTTTTAAAGTGCCTATAGTAAACTTTTAAATAAACCAAATAATTTCGTAATGGATTTTTAGAGCAAAACTTGTTAGAGAGGCCAAAAATGAAAAATCATTTTTTTTTTTTTCTTTGAGCTATCACCATTAATGAAATTGATAAATCCAGATCAAGACAATAAATATTTCCTTCCATTCATTAACACCCAGGCTCCTAGTATTTTTTATCAGTTACAACGGCCATAATGTGAGTCACTATAAAAGAAATTTTCTTAAAATTTCACCTATATTTTTTTACTGTTTAAATTTTATCCAAAAATATCATTATTCTATTTTTTATTTTTTTCCTTTTTTTTTTTTTTTTTTCTTATCAAAGATGTTTAAATCTGTTCTTGACATCAGAATTTGTGTCACAAACTAGCCAACAACTTCTGATAGACAATATTTTGGATAAAGATTTTTACATATAAACTAGTCTGTTGACCTTATCAAAAATAAAGCTAATATCTTGAATAAAAATACGAAAGGGAGCATGGGTTGAAAATTAACTTTCATACATTTTAAATAATTTAATAATTAAAAAATTGAAAAAAATAGTAAGAAGTTCTAGAAAAAAACAAAAAACATGGCAGATTAAAAAACAACAAACATGGCAGATTAAAAAACAACAAACATAGCAAATTACAAAAAAACAAACATGGCAGATTAAATCTTCAAAAATAACATTTTATAACTTTCAATAAAAAAATGTTTTTAAATTCAAAAAAACAAAGATTCACGCAAATCAAAACTTAATATTTTTTAAAGAAATAAACCACACGTCAGATCAAAACTATTTAAATGAACAAACTTTCTGGTAATAACATCTAAGCAAAAAAATTCAAGTATGTTACGTGACATTTTCAAAATAAAAACTAACAATACAATACCGTTTGAGCATCATTGAGTAACACAGAAAACTGAAGCTCTAACATTTTATATTTGGGTGAGCTGATAATAAATTCATCAGGGATCTGCTGAAGCTAAATGAAACATAATTAAATTACTAAATGCCAGAAAAATAACCTTAATTGTTAAGTTAAACCTATGATATGAGTCTATTGGATTTTTAATCATGGTCCTTGAGCTTTCGAACAAAAATTGAAAAATTTGACTTCGCCGTGAATAATTATTCATGAAATTTAAGTATTTAGTTATGGTTTTTATAAGGAAAAAAAACAAAACTTTTGTGCTAGAATCTTTATTGCATTATTCAATTAATATCTATTTTGTTACATGAAAAGAGCCCAACATAATCATTTTTATAAAAATGGAAAAATTCCATTCTTGAATTTAAAAATTGATTCGTCTAATGACTGAGTCGGATAAAATTTTAAAATAGCTCCGATGAAAAAAATATTTGCTGACATTGTTTAAAACTTTAGCAAAATCATAAAAATAATTTTCAGAAGGTACCTTATAGATCCAAAAAGGCCTCCAATAGCCGGTAATCAACTTGAACGGCAAATTAAGTATGGAGCAAATAAAATTTCAATTTATGAATACTGTTTTTAGACCTAAACTGACAATATTTGGGCATATTCAGGACCAGTCTACAATTGTTTAAAGAATCTAAAAATATTAACAAACTTTTGGCAGAATAAAAACTTAAATTTCTAGTGAATGCAAAATATATGCTTTAAAGATAAACTTTTATCACTTTTGTAATAGACAATCATATAATATTAGATTTAAGATTAATGAATCTTAGAATCAAGCTTTCTTCCATTAGTTATTATACAGACATGCAACGAGACATTCTTCCACATTCCGGAAAAATTCTCCAGCCCCCTCCCTTATTCTTCTTCCCCTTCCTCCCCTCCCAACACCTACTTCTGTAAATGCTTTTTACTATACTCAAAAAGACATAAATATTAGCATTCAAAACACTAAAATTCTATCTATTTAACTTTACTTTGCTATGCAGAACTGCTTCGATTCACAACTCTCCTACTCATAGTCGGTAAAAGATCGTATTTGAAAATATTTTTATTCAAGAATTTTATCACCTGTAATTTATTTCTACCTACAGGGCTGCAAATAAGTCAATTTCCAATAGGATTAGTGGCTTGTCTGTTTCAAAACGTTTTCTCTCGGACATCGAAGAAAGAAAGACAAGTGAGCTATAAATAATAATAAAAATAATCTTGCAAAAGCAATGCTTGCATTTTTAAAAATAAAGACGTTACCATAATGAATAAACAGTTCATTTTGTCTATGATTTACTCCGTTTCTTAGCAAATACAACATTTACTTTAATTTAACCTAATTTATTAATTATTCATAAACTACTAGTCCTGTCAAAAACTAAAAAACTGCAATATAATCATTTTGTTATTTTGATGTATAATTTACAAGCATGTCGCTTAAACTGTAATATTTAAAATTTTAGTTGGGATAGCAACTGTAGGATTGCTAATAATAAAAGACTTGATTAGAAAAAAAAATTAACTGTTATGTTATAATAATCCTATTTAGATAAAAATGTTTGATAGATCAATTTAAACTCCCTCACCATAATGTTTCGTTTATTTATTAAAAAAAAAATGATTTATAAGGCTTTTAGGTATTTTTATTATATTTTATTTTCAGTTGATCTTTTAAGTAGGTTTTAAACTGCCTGACTAGACTGTAAGTATATAAAAATAATTGTTAAGTTTTTAATCTTAATATCATTGAATAATTAGCTCTCGTCCGCAGGTTTGTTTTAAATTTTATATTTGATATCGACTTCTCTACCACTTTTAACATCGTCTAAAGTAATTGCTTTGTATATTTCAGTTTTGGACTTCAAATCTTCCATTTAATTGCATTTAATAACCTAAATAATAATTTAATTCTTTCTAATAATTTTTCAACAAAATTCTTGATTAACGTTAAACATGAATTTAATGTTATTTTAACGAGAATCGAATAAACTCTCTTCATCTAATACAGAAAATGCACTGCAATGCAAAAGAAACTTACAATAAGTTTTTACTAAAACAAAGTATATTTAAAAACTTGATCAGGAAATTAAAAAGTTTTATTAAATATTGGCGCATAAAATGTATTAATCCTTCTGTGAAAATGATCCTTCTGTGAAAATGATCCTTCTGTGAAAATGAGCATATAAATAAAAGTAGTTATTATTTAAACAAGAGGTTTATTTTTCTCACAAAACTCTGTTATTATATGTTAAAATCTCCTTTGTAATCCGGAATCTTTTGAAATAAAAAACATCAGTCTGGAATTGCGGACTAGTCTGGTGAATTAGCATGTCTGATTGCATAAGATAACTTGGTATGAAGTAAGTTTGAAATGATGGTTTCCAAAAAATGTTTCTTAAATAAATTTCTGTAAACGTTTTTATTTAAAATTAGAAAAATTCAATTGGTTATTGTGTCTAGCCATCGCCTACACCATCCCTTCCACCCTAACCCCTTTCGCTCTTTCGTTTAAAGAGATACCGAGGTCAAAAATGATGTCAAGTTAAATAAAGAGATTATAGAAATAAAAGACTTGACGTGATAATCCTTCTCTACCTTTTAAAACTCATAACGGAATATCAGCTATTTTGTTTTCAGTTATTTGTGGCTCGAAATGTCTATCCTTTTGACGTGCTTTTTTCAAATCTCAAACATTATTTACCAATTTCCCAAATGTTGTGACGTCATAACTGAGCTTACGTTAAAGATTTCGCCTATTTTATTTTATTTTTAATCTTACTTTTTGTGGTAATAAATTGCAATATAAAAAGTAAAAAACTTACATTATTTGATCAAAGCCACTCATGTTGGTTTATTATGGTTGAAAAATCAATACTTAATATGTATATAATATAATATATAAATCTCACCGCATATCAAAACAAATTTTTAAAAGATCTTGTAGAGACCAGGTTGAAAGAAAAAAATGAATAGATATAAAAGAAGTTTGTAATTTTTGTTGTTAAAAAAAAAAAAAATGTTCACAAAATTTTTGCGGTAGTAGTTTTCTTCTTGCTGTTCCTAGTAAAAATGATTCGAGCACAAGTGGATTGATTTAGGAATATCTGTTCTGCCTAAATCAATATTAAATCTCAACTACTCTCTCTTTTGTTTGTTAATAATAAGTAAAAGCACTAAATTACAGCCATTTTACAGTTAACTTAGACTAGAAAGGGGGCCTTACGAGAAATGCACATATGAGTTCCTACGAATTATCTGCGCGATTTTTTTGTTAAAGGAATAACCAATAATAGCCTACAGTTAATCCGGTTATTCATTCCCAGTGATATAAATACTGGAAATAAAAACTCGTTTAGAGTGAAAAGAAGTAAACAAGTTAATATTGATATCAATTTAAGAAATTTTTAGAGGCTGGAAGAAAAAATTAGTTTTTAAACAGAGTTAGTTTGTTTCATGTTTAAGTCCTCCCCCAGTTTATTTCATAAGAATTTGATGCATTAAAGTATTAAACTTCAAGATCATAGAAATACATTTGTTTAAAAAGTACGACACCCATAATTAAATTCCTCTGGCCCTGACCATTTGTTTATTAAGTCAATCACATTCTTCAAAAAAAAAAAAAAAAAATATTATCATGGCTTTAAGACTGACTTATAGCTGTAGAAATTAAAAATAGTAGTACAGTTAAGCCAAGCAACATTGCAGAATTTAATTTAAATGAATCGTTCGCGGAAGTTCTGGAAAAACTGAGGTTTTATCAAGTTCTCCACTTCTCCACTAAAAGTGAGTTTATTTATAGAAATAACATATTTTAAACCTGTTTTGTAACATCTTGTAAGAACAAAATTTGAGGCTGAAAAAAAGAAAAAAACAAGCACATCCAGCCTCAACTAAAATTTATACATTATATATATATATATATAAAGTGTATATTAGTATGAACTTTTGTTATTACAACCATATGCACAACAATGATGCATCCTATTTAAATATACAAAATACGGAATTTTAATTAAAGCCTGGATAAAAAATCTACTATTGTTATGATATTGCTGTCCTTTCTGTCGATTGCCAAAGCTTCAAGCCCAGTCTGGGCTTTAACAACAAATTTTCGACTCAAACGGTAATACAGCAGCGACATGTGATGGTGGAACTATGCTGGTAAGAATTTTACTTCTCGATATTATATTGCTTTTTATGTAGTTTAAGTATTTATAACTACTCTTACAGTATTTTTAGAGTGTTTAGTGGTGATTTTTATCATAATTATTATGTGACCTTAGGATCCCTTTAAAAACCAACCATCACTTGGCAGCATAAATCAAGTAAAACATAGAGTAGATATTTTATCACACAAAATCGAGGTTAGTCAGAAGTGCCAATCAAATAACCAAGTGAGGCAATAAAAATAACAAGTGAGCCTTTTAATAAATCAAAAACTTTGACAGGCAACCACTTGTCTTACAAGATGCAAAAATAAACATAAAAAGATAATTAACAAATCTCAAGAAACTTTAAAATCCAATTTTTGGTTAATAAATGGCCATATTTGGGTCTACTACCAAAAAAAGGAAGTTTTAAACGGGTGTCCATTTGGGTCAAAAAATGCCTGTAACTTCCTAACTTCATTTAAAATTTAAATGAAAAATTTTAAATCGTGTTTTTAAGACCTAAACCTATTTGGGAATATTCGGATCTAGTACCAAAAAACGAGATTTATTTTCAAAAATCAAAAATTTAAATTTTTTTACATTAAAACTGTTATGCTTCACACAAAATTTAATAAAAAACTGATGAAAGGCTACTGGAAAAAAATTTTCAAGGTGTACAAATTGAAGAAGGAACAAGGGTCAATTTAATAAATAGAAATTAATATCAGGGTGTTTGCGCTAGAAACACTGTCAGTTTGATGGACTCTTCTCAATTCAAAATAAAAATCAATTTCACAATTACTGTCCAAATTAGATATAAGAAGACATCAGCTTTTTAACGTTTTTTATCATTTCCCTTTTAAAACGATAAGCCATTAAAGTATGTCTATTATCTCAATTTCTGTTCTTTTGATAAAACCAGAGACTAATATTTTATTCAAGCATTTAAAATCAAGTTTTGAAAAAATTATACCTGTTGTTTCAATTTCTCATGTTCTTCAATAAGTTTCTGGTGACTCTTTTGTAATTTTTCCAATTCAATGAGCCGATTTTTTGCTAGCTCATCATTCGAACTAAGGTCGCACATACTATCAGACTAAACAAAAATAATATAAAGTAAATCAATTATAAAAGGCATGTAACTAACTAATTCAATCCTTTATTCAGTATAGCTTATTACAAAGAATGTAACCAGGTCTGTAATTAACGCAGTTAGCTTTGAGCCACGTTAATAAAAACAACCCTTAACTCCTCTACCATGCTGATTTATCTTGTTAACTGCTGAATATTTTAACAAACGTTAATTTTAGCTTCATATTTTATTGACCTCTAGTATTTCAGCACTATAAATTGACAGTTTCTCCACCAGAGGCCAAACAACTTAAATTTTTATCAGTATTTCCAGACCACTTTGTACTAATGGCAACGATCTGGGTTTCTTATCATGAACCGTTACTTCAAATTGTGAGCCCTTTTGTATTGCATATCCGATTTTAAGTCAAGAGATACAAGGAGAGTTTGAAATAGAAGGACAAACAAAGAAATTGGTCTTAAGATTAGATGATGGTGAAATCTTACCATTCCAGCTAATTTACAAAGGAAAAACACAAAGCTATCTCCCAACAGTAGTTGAGTTCCCTGATGGTTTTTATTTATCATAGAATGGAAAACATTGGAGAAATAAGGAGACAGTCCGTCTAACTGAGCAGGTCCTTGTGGCATATATCAAGGCTAAAGAAAAAAAAATTTACCAAAAGATACAAAAAGTATCCTTATGTGGGATGCTTTTAAAACTCAACCTACTGACATTGTATCTGATGTCATATCAAAGCATGTTGTTGAATCTGTTAATGTACCAAGGAATATGATACAGCTGCTGCAACCATTGGATCTAACTACAAACAGTAGTTTAAAAAAAATTGAAAAAAAAGCATTTAGTAAATACGTTAGCTCTGCAACTATGGAACCACGAAAAGGGCGTTGAAATGTAGCAGCAATAAAAGTCGACTCACCAAAGTGATGAAAGAAACATACCAACTTTTAAAATCTTTAAAAGGCAAAGATGGAATACCTTTGACAAATTGAAATCCATTCTGTTAGAGAAAGTAAAATGCTATTGTTGAAAAAAACCTTATGTTCTAATTTTTTGCCCAAAAACCATGACTACCGTATTTTCTTAAGAATAAAAATGTTCATGACCTCAACTTTGCAAACTTGGTTGGAGTGCCTGCGTTGATCAATGTCTTTGTTAATTGCTGATCTGGCATTGGTAAGCGCAAAGATCTCTTATTGGTTTTTGTAGACCTGGAAAAGGCATTTGATTGCATTGCATGGAAAGTATTGCGGTCAACTATGCATAACTTAGTGGTTAATGGTTTGAAAGGAAAAACTTTGCAAGAAATTTAAGATTTTCAAAGATTTGGTAGATTCAATGAAAACTTCATGTATGTCATTGTCCACTGAGGGTCAGTGCTCAGTCTCTCCTTTTTATCATTGTAATGAAAGCAGCCTCACATAAATAGGCTTTACTGTCTGAGGGAGCTAATCTACCCAAATAACCGCTGACGGGTTGTTCAATTACCTTGGTAATATGGTTGGTGACACAGGAGGTTGTGCTGATATCTTTACAATAAGAGTTTGCTCTGCTTGGAAAAAATTAGAAAGATTCTTCCTTCCTTCACCAATAACAGCATTTTCCTTATATCAGGTAGTGATGTTTTCACTGCAGCTGTACGTACTTAACCCTGCTCCATACCAGCAAGACATAGGAGTCCTAATCAGTTTTGACTCCAAAGAATTAATAAAGAAAACAACATGATGTGATAACTACAAAGATATAAGACAACATACCATTGGTAACTCTAAAAAAACCTAATAGATATCACATCTCTGGAAGAATTTATGAAATTTGGTGATTTAAAATGGTTTGCCAAACGGAATAAACTCTTAGCGACATATAATTCAGTCGTTTGAAGTAGATGGAAAGTACAATAATCGTCCAATCTATTTGAGGTAGACGGAAAGTACAGTCATCAGCCAATTAAGCAATGGATTGTAAATATTAATGCCAACATGAAACACCTGACTCAATGAAGATTGATAAACACTGATTGCATAAAGTGGAAATAGGCAATCAGAAGTGATAATGTGAACAAAATGCAACTATAACCCTCCTAGGGTTATAGATGCATTTTTCTAAATTAGAAAAAAAACACTAAAATGTGCTTAAATGAGTAGTATTTGTAAGAAATAAAATCAAATTAAATTTAAAATGAATTACAAAAGAAATTAATAACAAACCCAAAAAAAAAGCCAATATTATATTATGATAATTACTAGAAACCTAAACGAGGCTGTGAAACGTCACCAAAACCTATATCTCTTTCGTTCACCAAAAGTTTTGGTTTTCACAGTAATTTTTCTCATGTTGAGTCTTTTCTCTCTGCCTCAACAAATGACATCTTGGCAAATTTTGAAACAAATCCAGATCTTTTTGTAAGTTCTTATGACATTATTGCACCTGGCTACCTTACTATCAATTGCAAGGACTCACTTTTCACATGCATGGCCATAGCATAATCGTCCATGACATATCTCTATAGTTCGCAAAATCTCTCTTGAAAGCCCTGAACTTTCATGATCTACTCAGTGATATTTAATTTAAACACATCTCTAATTTTGATACAGAGGAATGTACTGTCCCTGATCAAATTCCTAAGTTATACTAAAAAAGTGCTCTCCAGTACTCTCTCTGAATCTCTTCAGGTTGATTAAGTGTATTGCTGAATCCTGTTTTGCCTCTTGTTGGAAGTTGGTATCTGCTAAAACAGTCTTTTAAAAATTCTGGAGAGCAATCTGATCCTCGTAATTAGTCTCTTTTCATTCATAAGTAAGGTCTTCGACTTTTTGATTAACTCATGTGTTACTTACCACTTTTAGTCCCTCAATCTATTTTCTGATCATCAGTATGGTTTTCATGTATAGTAGTTCCACTGCTGATGCTCTGGCTGTCATCTATGAACGTATCTATCAATCTCTTGATGTTTGCTATGAATCCAGGGCAATTGCACTTCACATTTCTAATGCATTTGACAAGGTGTGGAATGCTGGAATTCCCCCATAAGATAAAGTTATCCCTGCTAAAGTCTTGAATATCATTACGTCTTTTTGTCAAACAGATGGCCACTCTTCGAACCGTTACTCTGTAAATTCTAATATCCATCAAGGTTCTGTTCTGGGTCCTGCTCTTTTTTCTAATTTTCATTAATGATTTGCCTGACATTATTCCTTGTAAGCTTGCTATATATGCGTATGATACTACTTTGTACTCATCCTTA
>JAUZNK010004730.1:0-10289 GCA_035046665.1 Euphysa ruthae | reverse complement strand
TATCTTATATCTTATATATATATATATCTTTTTTTTTTTCTTATAGAAACCCATATGGCCTAAATATCTTTTATGGTCTTTTATCATTGTAAAATGTTTTACTTGCTCATTCAATAAATTATGAAAAACTGAAAAATGAAAAAAAGAAGAAAAAATATGAAAACTTCTCAATTAAGGTGAGCCCAAAGAAAAAAACTAATTATAATGTTGGAGATAAATACCAGAATAAAACATAGATAAAAGAAACATTTTTAAAAAGGTTAATAAAGATTTTTAGACTCACTTCAAGGATCTGATGATTATTTAGTCTTGACATCATTATACACAGCAATTTAAATCTAAAAAGAAGAAAAAAAAGAAAAAATTATAACCAATAATAACATATACATCATAATATTGAAGAATGTTGGTATTACTTTTTCTAAAATCAAAAGATAGTCACACCAAATCCAAAGGTTCATTTAGAAAAATTTATATTTCGGATTAAGTAAATTTCATTTGAGCTAAGCCATAACCAAATAAAATAAAAATTTGATGAATTAAAATTTAGTTTCAAAAAGTTCACCAAAAAATTTTTAAAATCTCCCATAAAATTAAGAGATCCATGAAAAATTATTTTGGATTTAAAGTTTTTGAGTTGTGAATAAATAATATTGAGCAAATGCTTTCTACTCAAGTTAACCTAACAAATAAAAACAAGACTTTCAGTAGGCATCATCATCACCTTTGCAAGTCTTCACACGCTAGATAGAAAATGTTTGTATTATAAAACAAGATCTCAGTGGATTTAAAAAATAATACAATAATAATCATAAAATAGGTCCTGAAAATTTTTTTTCAAACAAAACACTATCGGAAATGATATTTTGCATGATTATACAAAATTTCATTAAAATTGGAACTTCTCAAGAAAAATTTTAATAAAGAAATGAGTTTTTTTAAAGAGAGTTTACTTAAAACCTAGCATTGTCTTTTTTTTTTGGGAATCCAAAAATATTCATGAACACTCCATCACAATCATTTTTTCCAACCAATGAAGAGTAAACGGTGCTACAAAAATTTTTCTTACAAACAATTGTATCTCATTCAAGCGATATTGAATAATGAGAAGAAGCAGTTAAACCTAGTACCTAGTGAAGTTAATTTAAATCCAAAAATAGTTTTAAATTAATAGCCTTAAAAAACTAGCCCTTGATGAAACTTACCATGAGAAATAATTTAAAATATATCACAAGGATGAAAAAGGAATATAAATATAAGAACTTAAAAATGTTCATATTGTTGGCAACAAACCAGAAATTATACTGATTATTTATAGAAATTTAAAAAAAACACATCTGCATTAACCTGAAAAAATTGTAAGGCGATAAAAATTACCAATATTCGAAATTGAAATAAAACAAAGCAATTAATTCTACAACATACCCACCAGGTCCCATCCAGGTCCAAGAGCCATAATCCTAAATAAAATAATATTGTTATATGCTTCCTGTTTGAAAATTTAAAGAAAGATACAAACAATCACTTTGTTAAAAACCTTTAACTTTCTTGAAAATAAGTTTTGGAAAACTTGTATGTTATTTCTTTTAAATACCCAATAATTTAAATCAGAAACTTTTCATTAAGTCTAGTGAGTTAGGTGAAAAAAATTCATATTACACCCTTTATTTGACCTAATCGACAAAAGAAATTCATAATAACCGATTTTAACTGTAGATATCCAAGAAAAAATTTTTTTAATGAATTTATTCTCTTTCAAATTATTAAAAAGTCTTTGACTTAAAATCAATTATACACTTCCACTGTTTTAATTTACTTGTTTGTGACAAGGACTAGAGAGTCACATTTTTTACAGAAAAAAGGATGCAAAATTTCAGTGAGATTGTAAGATATGTAGTAAATATTAGGTTCATCGACCAATATTGGCCTAATGCATTCAAACTCAGATTTATTTTATCTAGAATGTTCTGCGGAACTTTTAAGCCCAAAATTGCTTCTTTACAGCCATTATGTCAGCAATTATTGCATTTAAAAAAAAATAAAAATGGCAATGAAAAAACGGTGTTATTCTGCAGAAGTCACGGATTCGACCTGAGATAATGATTCAGATCTTTCATATTTGAAGGATTCCTCTTCTGGTGATGAAGAAGAGTTTGTCATTGATTCAGAAATGGATGAATCAATTATTTTAGACAATTATAACTTAGATTTTTAAGGTGAATTACTTGAGGAAGAAGAAAACAATGACATTTTTGACACTCCTCAGCTTCCAAATTGCTGCTGTAAGATCTAAACCTCCCTTTAGAGGAGAATACTTACACAGCAAGAAGAAAGCTAGTGAATTTAAAAATGTTTTATGGGAGGATGAGCCCCCGGTAGTAGGAATTAATTGATTTAATCTTAGTGGGGATCAAAAAGTATACCTAGCTGCTAGCCAGTGAAATAAATAGTGGTGACCCATTAGAAATATTTTAATTTTTGATAATTGAGGAACTCTGTACATATATTACAGATTAGTCTGATCTGTATTTCAAGCAGTCAACCAGCCATATGGATAAAGTGTTTTCAAAGTCATCATACGTAGTATGGTATATTTCACAATAAACAAATATGTGCCTATAATCTTTCATTTCTTATGATATCCGATTATATATAGCATCAACACTTTACTGGCGTGTTATAGTCAAGCCCTAAATTCATTTGTATTACACGTTGAATAAATTATGGGGGGCACCAGGAGGTCATTAAAGAATGCTACCATACAATATATTTGAATAAGAAGTTTTATTTACATTAGTTAATATGAGGTGAGACATATGAAAAAGAAGCAAAAATTAAACCGAAATATCATGACCTCAAAGGTCAGGAGAAATTATTATTGACGCTTGACAGATACATTTCTGCCGATGAATCTATTCTGCTTTGAAAAGGGTGGCTAAATTATAAACTACGTATACGTGCAAAATTCTTAAGTACATTTGGAATTTGATGATCTACACGGGAGAAAATACAAACATTTTTGAACATCACACAAAAATTTAGATTATTGCATGTTGGTTTTTTTATGATTGGTGACATGTTATCTTGCTTATTTATTATTTTAATTGTTTAAAACCCACTTTAAGGACCATATCTATATCTATAATAACCCACAAATTATATGTGCAGTTATGGAAAAAAAAATCCAGTGCTTAAAGGGTTAATTTCTATAGGCTACAGCACATCTAATCAACAGTCAAATTCTCAGAAAATGGAAATGTAAAAAGAATTACCTGCTCATCTGGATATCTAACCAATATGGGTTGGACTGGCAGACCAGGATAAAAAGCACCTAAAAGTATGAAAATATAACATGAGCAGCAAACTTTCTATACTGGAAAGTAGCAGATAAAAACTTAATACAAAGCAAAACTGAAAAAAAAAAGAAGCAATGAATGGCTTTCTGGTGTTTCTAAAATATATTCATATTTAGCCTTAATAACCATATTGTATTTAATTCAAGTAGCAAAAAACAAACCTTTGTTAAAAAACTTTATAGGACAGTTTTATACGAACACCTAAACTCTTGCGTGATATTTCTCAAAACTATATTTTTTTAAGTAGTTCAGACTGTGATCTCAGTATTCTCATAAATTTACCGTAAGAAGAGATGTAGACTATTTAAAAAACCTTAATGGAAGTACTTATTAATAATGAAGCAATAATACATCAGTAAAAAAATTTTATTCAGGCCTATCAGGATTTCACAAAGGTAATGTGAGCTTTTATCTCTCAGGCTGAAAATCATAAAATTTAACTGAAGCACACCAGAATTTAATGTAAATAAACTTATCTGGCTTGAGTGTAATGAAACATACCTGGCTTAAATGAAATTAAGCACTGGTGGTTTGTTGTTGTACCTAAAGAAAAATAAATTAAGATTTCCTGGATGTTTAACCACTTATTTAAGACATTGCAAAAATAGATTATGCGCAAAAATTTTCTTCCAATATTAATACAGAAGTTAAGAAAGCTTAAACTTTGAAAAAACAAATTTTCTAAGTGCGTTGTTGGGTGGCAGTGTTAAATGTTTTAACGCAGTTAAAAAGTAAATGGATGAATATTTTTTAAATTTATTCAAAATATTTTATCTTCACAATTCTATAATTTTTACTTTATAACTTATACATTACATTATAGATTAACACATTCATTAAAAACCAAAAATATTAGTTCAAATTATTGCTATGAAAAATTGTCTTATGTACCTTGCAATTGATTCTAAAAATACATACACTGTCAAGCATGAGTGACTTTGCTGATAACTACGTAAGGAATACTCAAAATAATAAAAAATCTGATGATCATTTGTTTTGTTTTATATAAGATTAAACCTGCCTAATTTCTGTTATAACAATCCATATTCATAATGTTGAGTCAAATCAAGGACAACCAAGGGAAGTTCTAGCATGTCTAAGGGAGCTTATATTGTGGTCAAGTATGAGTTTCAAAGCAAAGAAATCAGAGTGTAACATTTTGAAAAGGGAAACGAGAAGAGACAATATTCACAGTAGTTGGGGAAACCATCTCAACCTTCAAAGAAAAACCTGTAAAAAGCCTTGGAAGGCAGTGCCAAAGCAATTTGAGTGATCAGTACCAGGTAGCAGCATTGGAAAAACAGACAAGTGAAGGGCTAATCTCTACTGATAAGATAGACCTTCCTGGAAAGTATAAACGCTGGATTCTACAATTTGGGTTGTACCAAAGATTGATGTGGAAACTGAAGAAGTATAAAACTACTCTAATAAGAGTAAATCGCACAAAACAACGCTGTGCTGTATACATCAGAAAATGGCAGGGCCTACTCAAAATTCTGATCAACACAACAATCGTCAGAAAAACTGGACAACTAATTCTGTCTATGGCATCAATTACAAAAGAATAAAAAGCAGCAAAATAAGAGAGCGACGATGATTCTACAGTTTTCAAATGATGCAAAAATAAAAAAGGATCTGCCAACAGTGAAAACAGAAAAGAAATGATCTGAGGAGCAGGCAACTAAGGTAATATGCAACCTGCATTATTCAAACATCGTCGGTTGTTTCCAGAAGAACAGAAATAAGAGACAGTTAGTAGTGAAGGAAATGAGGGAAAAGGAACAACGCTACCTACACCTTATTCAATGCAGCCAACAAGTCCAGTGTGTACGATGCGAATATGTTGTTAAAAAAAAGATCAGCTGGAAAAAAATTTGGAATTGGGAATGAGCCTGAACCTTATTTTTTATAAAACACATTGCCTACTCCAGCAAACATGGTCTGATGGAAATTGGAAGATATTGATAAATGCCAATGTGGAAAGAAAAGAAAACTTAGACAAATCCTCTACAACTGCCAGCTAGGTTTTGAAAATATACATGGCACCATAATGAAACATAGTGTAAATATAAGGTTATAAAGACTTTCCTACTACAAAAGCTTGCAAAATTTGCTAAAGGACAGCTAACCGAAGTGGAGAGGCTAACCGTTATGAAGTTCCATTCTCCACATTGTTCAAAAGCCACTAGAAAAAAGAACCAGTTGGAAATCAAGAGGGAAATTAGCTGGCCACCTTGAGACTACCCTAACTTTCCCACTAGTGCAATCATTGTCCAGATTTAATCCTATGGTGTCAGGAGCATAAACTGAATTTTTGATAGAGTTAACTGTGCCATTGCAAGAAAAAAATTAAGAGCAGGACAGAAAACCCACACGTTATGAAGACCTGGTGAACGAATGTGAACAACAACGTTGGAAAATTGACTAACAGCATGTGGCAGTAGGAAAACCAAGTTACATGAACAGACAAATCGCAAAAATGCTCAAAGCACCAATTTGGATGTTCAGCAGCAGAGATCATTGATTAAAAACCTACAGGGTACAGCAAAAACATTGTCTTACTGGATCTTGTTGAAGTGACAGGATCACACTTGGATTAAAATTAGTAGAATTGACACCAATATTGCACCGCTTTATGTGCGAGGGACCTCGCCACTCCATTGATAGAGCTGAGGAAACTAGGCTAAAACTGGGGAGTTTTAAAATTTTTCTATCATCTATATAGGGAATAAAATAAAAGCTGTCATTGAAATTAGTTTTGTAACATAATCTAAGGTAAAAAGCAGCTACAACATACATTTTGAGAAGAAAATCTTAGGCTGAGAGGCTACTTTAATCTTGAATAACAATTTTATTTCCTTATGTAGTTACGTCCTTTGTTAAACATGCAATTCTTAAGTTAGAGCTAGGTATGTGCTTAAACACTTTAAATAAGCCTTTGGTTGTATCAGTAAATTTTGGTTTAAACTTTAAATTTACCTTCTGGGAAGATAACAATAGGTGACCATGTCCCCATTGCTGCTCTTCTTTTAATCTCCTTGACAACCTGTTGACGAGAATCTCGAACTCTCCGATCAACAACAGCTGGCTGAATTATACGTAAATAATCTAAACATTACACAAAATCAATAAGCAACAATTTTATACCAATACCATCAAGAAACTGGCATTTCTCAATATGAGTGGACTTGCTTTAATAATAATGTAAATTTCAAAAAAAAATCAAACGTTAAGTGTCAATAGACGGCAAATGAAAATAAAATTGTGAGTGATAAAATGACTATAAAAAATAATAAACATTTAATATCCATTAATGCCATAAAGACCCTAATAAACTCTTATTAAATTTCCAATATAACCTTATTAACTCCACCAATAAAGCTCTTACAAATCTTCTACAAAAACATAACCCTTTGCATACGATTCCTGTAACAAATAAGACAAAGTGAAAAAAGAGAACATAACGGCAGGTTACTTTTTAGTGCGAGGTTAAATTAGACACCTTTTTATACATTGTCAAACCTGAATCAAATTCTGTAAAATAACTAATTAATAAAAATCTAACAATCTAAAAATCTAAAAATCTAATTCCGAGTACAGCGATATTAAAATTATTAAAAATCTAACATACTTCCCAGTACAGGAACATCAAAATTTTCAATTCTTGAAACTGCCGAAGGTAAACAATTTAGGACACCGAAACCCAATCCATCAACAAATGCTGTATGAGGACCACATACAAGTAAAGGTGCTTCGTTTCCAACAGGCAATTTTCCTTTTACAGGTATCCGGTGGAAACCGCAGAAAAAAGAAGCTAATCGAGCAAACTTCCAAATCAAGTGTTGGCCAATTCTAAAAAAAAAAGAAATATGAAACAAGCTCTAATATTACTGCCAATTAATTTCAAAATCTCAAAAAACCTGTCAATGAATTACTGATTTTTTTTTCTCTATAATTATAATATTTGTCTACTATAAACTGTTAAAAAAAATTACCATTAGGCTAGAATTGTTTAACAAATTGGTTTAGGTTAAACTTTAAAACATGCTCTACATTGTCACAATATCCACATTGCACAAAAAAAAAGGTATCATGATCTGCATAAAAATGCAAATGAAAAATTAATCTGATAAAAATATTGTCTTTTTTTTTTTATTAATAAATGTTACCACATGATATAACTAAAATAAAATGAAAAATTACACGATTATCTTAATACTAAAGAGGAGTTTGAATTTATTATTATTTTTTTTAAATATCACTTTACCTTGTATACCTAGTGGTAAATTACTTGTGGTTAATTTGATGACTATCCTATATTCATTCCCTATCAAAAATGTTACATAATCTTAAATGCCGTTTTGTGATACGTATTCTTATGATAGGGGATCGATATGTATATCTTGATGTTGTCAGTATTGTCAGTATTACTCAATTTATCATGTTATGCCGATAAATAACATCCAGCAGTGTTGTCATAGATCTTTTTTATAAATCAAATCAACCAACTATTTTTGGTTCCAGTAAAAAGATAACAAGTTCCTTAGTAAAGGAAAGACTTCGCCAAATTATACTACAAGTTTATTTTTAGAATATTGTCATTGAAAACTGCCCTGAACATTTTTTAGAGTTATCAGCAGTCAGACAGGACAATGAGACAATTCACAGCAATCCATATTAATTTTCTAATAAAATATAATTTTTTGTGGTAAAACTTGGAAGCAATTAGACCCAGATATCTCAGTTATCTCAGTTCTATTTGTTTTTGTAACTTTTTTGTTAAATTATAAAGAAAAAACAGCAAGCAATTCTAACTTCCTCAATTTCAAGGTTGCTATGCTATGACTTTATTTACAAATTACCCAGCTGAATGGAAATTTATCACACTGGACAATTAGCAATCAATTGCAAAAAGATTTTACAGTGCCCATAACTTATCAAATGCATACAAAATTTCCAAATCAATTGCACAACATCATCTCTCCTTTGTCAAGTCAGAAAACTTATGTGATCAGTTAACAATATTAATTGATGTTTGAGAAGAATACAAAAACTAAATTTTAGTTGTTCAACAAATTATTTACATCAATATTATGTAGTAAATACTTGTTCATGAATTAATAAAATTGAAAGCCACCTTAATTTCAAAATTGTAATCTCACAATAGATTCTTAAATTAGGCTGGTTATATTCGTAGTGTTGTCATTCTGATGCAATCCCGGGATTGCGATCAAATTGGGATCACTTTAAACAAGCTGAGGCATTTCTGTTGAAGATTACTTTTAGAGTATATCTACAAAGTTTGCTTAAAGTATCACCTACTTTCCACTATCTGTTTATCTCTTTCTGATATTATGTAATATTTAGCTTATTTTGGAAAGATGCTTGCTAAATGCTATGAATCGTGTGAGCAATAAAAATGAATTGAAGCTGATTTTTGCTGTAAGTAGATCTTCTGCTGATTATCATTTAAATACACTCGAGATAAAAAGATCTAAAACACTCATTATGTAATTACAAAGCAGCATTTATATGATATGTGATAATGCAATTTGATAAAGGAAATAATCAGTAATTTCATATAAATAAGAGCACTTATGCATTTCAGTAATGTATCGTAAGGCTCGCCCGATGGTATGACAATAGATTTTTGCAGACGAAAATAAAAAATTAAAGTTGCTCATCTGACAAAAGGGAAATTTCTTAGAGCTAAGGAAAGTAAAGATAGATCACAATGTAATTTTTCTCTTTAGCTACAAGTTTTACTATTTATTTTTCTACTTCTCTTTCGAACCAAGCCAAAACACCTAAAACTTTCCAAAAATGTGTAAAAAACAAATTTGAAAATACGAAGCACAGTCCTTGAAAAAAATGTTTAATAAATTAAATAAGATGATTTTGTTGACAAGGAAAAATATCACTTGATTATCAATTTTATTTTACACTATAAGGCAGGATAAATGAGTGTTTATTTTACTTAAAGAAAAACTAATAGATTGATGAAAAATCAAAGCAGTTTTCTTCTTCAGTAAAGACACCAGAATAAATGTAATTATATTTAACCCTTAAAATATTAAGTTATTAATATTAATATTTAGTTTGAGAATTTAATAATTATGCATATTTAATGAATGATAAAATACTCATTAGACCACAAATATAAATCTGCATTTATATTCTATTAAGGACGACTATATAAAGAAGTTGATGTTCGATTTATTTAATGAGAAATAATGTATTCCTAGAAATGAAATATTCATTCGAGATATCAAAATCTCATTAAATAAGTAAAATAAGTTGTGTACAGTATATTTACAAGAAACATATGTGTATCAATTCTTTATACAAAGCCTAGTTCTTTAACACAATATTTATTAAAATCATCTCTGAAAAAGATAAGTTCATTTGAAAAAAAAAGTTCAAACTAATTTTTATTTTAGTGCTTTTTTTTTAAAATTCCAGGTGGCGTTGAAAAAATATCTTGTGTGTGAGCCGGTGCCAAACAAAATATGAAAGCTAAATTACGATACAATAAAAGATGCTATTATATTGATTAACGTGAGTACCAGGAAATACATAGCCCTAGTTTTGTTTTCAAAGAAAATATGCACCCGTTTGTGAGATATTGACAATTTTTAGAGGATGTCCATATCTCGTCATTACTATGTAAAGATTGATTTCCATGCATTATATTATTGTAATAATTCCTTGCATTTATATTATTATCGTGACCTAATCCCTGTATTCAAAAAAAAATTGAAATTTAGTGATTGTTGTTAAAAAGTTAAATATTCAATCCCATCAACTTTTTAACAAAAAAAATTCATATTATTATATATCATTGTAGAGATAAGACAATTAAATCTGATTAAAAAGATACATTGCAATTTTTTAAAAATTAATGCTGGTTATGTTAATGGTATTATAAATTTG
>JAUZNK010004729.1:0-10290 GCA_035046665.1 Euphysa ruthae | reverse complement strand
AGTGAGTGAGTGAGTGAGTGAGTGAGTGAGTGAGTGAGTGAGTGAGTGAGTGAGTTAGTTAGTGAGTGAGTGAGTGATTGAGTGAGTAAGTAAGTATTGGTCCATAATTCATGCTCCAGTTATAATTTAATTTTCTTTTTTGAATTGTCAATAGTTTCATTTTTGGCCAATTAGTTAATCTCACGTAAATGATCTTTATTTTTTTTCTTAATTTCATTGGGTAATTTTTTCTACTAAATTTCTAATAAAATGATATGTTCTGCAGAAATAATGGACGAATTCGAAATTATTTTTGTGAATAAATATAATATTGCTTAGATCTTTCCATAACTGTCTGTTATATTGGGTTAGTTATTGCTATAAAATCCAATCTACTTTACTTAATCAAAAATTTTTACTACTTACCTTTCATATTCTTTATTAAATAAAACTTTGAAGTATCGGTCATTCCAAAGGTCACTAAAGAAAATAGAAGCCAGATCAAAATGTTTTTAATACAGAGAATGAATTTTTGAAATAAAATTTACATAATTCATTAAGTGTTTTTTTATCTATCATGATTTTTTAAAATGTAGTCGGTGCTTGATATATTATTTATAGAAGTGATAATAGACCAGAGGCTCATGGAAGTGCATGCATCCTCTGGCGAGAATTTTTCCGAAGCAGATTTGGACGTAGATTACGAATATCTATGTCCTATAAATTGGGGAGGCTGCTTTTCCGAGTTATGGGCCTAAAATGCATAAATATTAGCATTAATTTAGAATTGCCTTATGTACCTGAAAGTTGGCTTCTTAACTACTTATAGGAAAAAGAATAAAAGGTAAAAAAATTTTTTAAAATGTAAAATTATCCTAAAGCATGGGCCATGCCCAAATATGCTTATGTCCATAATCTAGTCCAGTCTTAATGAAAGTTGGTATGCAGACTAACTTTAGTCTGTGAAAAATGAATCTAAGGTCAATAATTAAGTTATATATGTGATATTGTTTTAAAATTTGTCAAGTGTGTGCAATCTAACGTTAACATATATTTTAGAGGAATAAGAAAATGTCTAAATATCAAGGCCGGACTCTAAATCTGTTTTGTAATCATCAAAATCTTCATTTTCAATATTTTCATTAAATTTTTCATTAGAAAATAATGTTATAAGGGTAAGCTTTATTAATCCAGTCAGTGGTAAAATCACTCAACTAATCATACTTTACTACATTCCCTAAATTCATTTGGGGCTAATCTGCAAGTCTCCACATTATGGCCAGATAATTTGCTCGTATTGAATACCTTATTAAACTCTTCCATCATTGTGGTAGAACCGATATGTTTGTGATCATTTTTATTCGGTTTAATTTTCTTCCAGAATACGGCTAATTTTGCTTCGTAGACTGTTTTTTCTCTCTATATTTTATTTTCTCTATACAATTGACAAACAATTGGGGCTAATTAAAAATTTCCTATCTATAATACTGATATTTTTATGTTTTAAAAATTCTGTGGTAACATTGGGAAATTTTTTTTATAATGTGATTATTTTAATTTTTAAGATATGTTTCGTGTACTTGAACCATGATAAAGACTTAATTCTTCAACTTATAGGGAATAATGGTGATAACATCGGGCAGAATTGTATTTTCATGAAAATCTTGAACAAAGTATGCTACTACAGAACCTTCAACTATGAAGAATAAAAACATTTTTTATAAATTAGCTAATGTAACTAATGTATTAATGGAAATCTATACTGCTTCGTATCGTATCATTTGTGTATTTGTAAACAAAAAGTAACTTAGGATGTGATGTATTTTTAGTAGGGGAGTCTGCTAAGTTTAATTCTTGTACTGCTTCTTTTTCTTATTTATGCATATTACTTTCTGTCAATGTCAAATTATGTGTTGATGACAGTTTTATGATATTTTTTTTTGTTGTTGATGACCTTAATGGTACATAAGTTACTTTGTATTCAGATCTAAGAGAAATTAAGAACTGTATTTAAATGGAAAATTGCCTGAGAAAGAGGCCAAGACAAAGAAAAAAATACATTTAATAAAGCAAATACGTAATAAACTTAAAGATTTCTAATCCAACAACATATACTTAAACACATACATAAATGTTAAGATATTCAAGTTATTGCATTAACGCTTACTGATTGATAATATAATGAGAAAAACAAGGTATATTCCTAGCTCTTTCAAAGTACGATTTATTGTAACCTTTCCATCGGTACCGTTTATTGCTGATAACCACAAGTCTAAAAGTAATATAAATATAACTATATTTACGTCCTTTTTCTTTAGGAGCTGCTGAATTTCAAACTAAATGCTTAAAGCAACTTGCATATTTCAGTTTTATATCAAGTTAGAGCTTTAGTAAAAAAAAAAAAAAAATGTGATAGGAAATAGGAAAATTTATTTTTTTTTTTTGTAAAAATTGGATTGATAAGCGTAGATTTGTAACCTAGGTCAAACTTAAACTTGATATAAAATTCGATTATGTTGGTCGCTTTAACCGTGCCCATGCACCGGGCCCCTAATCAGTATAAACAAGTGTTAGACAGTTACGTCTTAAATTCTCTCTCTAAATTCTGCATTCTGAGAACATTATTAAAGACAGTTAGTGTTTAAGCTGATTTCATAAAACCTTGTCTACAAGGTTTATAAGAAGGTTGGGAGTTAAACCTCAGTTCTTGGTGTACATTATTACCATGTACATTTAGATTTAGATATAGTTTTGTAGGTTACACTTATTGGATTTTCAAGGTTGAAATTTTTGAGAAGCAATTAAATGTGGTAGATTATGGTTTTTTGCTTCTGGCTAATCAGTTATATATCAGGAGACAATCTGTTTGGGAAACTCAATCCAACATCAAAGCCTAAGAAGTACGTTACATTAAAAGATTTATAAAAATCGCAAATGAAAATAAGGGTCTGATCTATATACTTTTTTTCTGACATTTATCTGTTATGTTTTAGTATCTTAAAACTAGTAGCTTTTAACTCCAAGTACGACGAACTAATGGATCTAAAAAATCGCTATCTAAAGCTAATTAGCCAAAAATTACACCTGAGTTTAAAATGTAGGTAGATTTTATATTCAAAAAACGGACTTGATTTCAAGTAATATATATTACATGGTTTCAAACTTTTTGGATTTTTTGAAGGGCCAATTAGATTTTTATTACATGGCGTTTTGCAGCCATTTTTCAAAGGGAAAAAGGCTATCGTAGCTTCTAATTTCAACAGGAAAAAAGCAATTAAGGCTCTTGATCGTATTTTTAAAATTATATGCCAAAAAAAATTACATTATTAGGTACTTTATTTAGATTCTATCAAGTTTTAATGGGGACAAAATGGTTTCTGAAACTAACAAATCTTCATATAAAATATTTTTAATATTGTGCCTCATCTTAGCAGTCATGAATGCAATTTAAAATTATAAATCAATCCCTGCCTTAAATTACACTATTGCTAATTGGTAACAATAAACGTAACTTATCTTTCAATATATCTTATATGATATAAATTGGAAGGCATATCATTATCAGTACCCATAAAAATTATGGCTACTCCTGGTACTTCTACCATTTTAGATTTTTGTTAAATATATTTCTAGATTTCTAAACGGTATGAATAAAGCCTTTGACACATTATGCTATAATCCACTGCTAGAAAAAAAAACGTAGTTAACTCTTTCAGCCATTATTATTGTTAAAAAAATTTTAAGGTTATGGAAGTTTTAAGGTTAATCTCGATAAACCTAACTGCCTAGCATCACAAAGATCTACGCTAGGCCCAATTAACAGGTTTGCATCTATGACATTTAAAAACTTGCTATTGGTATAACTAATAGCGCAAGAAGAGAATCTTAATGATCAAAATTATTTTTCTTAACTGCACTCACAAACTCTGACAAATTATATTAATGCAAGCTGTCTTCTCAAAATTTAAACTCAGATATTATTTAAGTGATTTGAAGAAATAAATAGACATTGGGTTAATTAGGTAGAGCTCATCTCAGGTTTCAGGTTATTATAGAATTTATTCATTAATATTTTTCTTAATGTAAACCTCATTGTCATAAAAATGTGGCTATTGATATATACGTAGTTGAATTCTTTTCTTTTAAATTAATTTCCATTTTTGCTAAATCTTAATTGATAACAAATAAAACTCACTGAAATTAGGATTTATTCATTTGATAATATCATATAGGATCTTTCTTAAAAGTTTCTATATATAAGATATATGTATCCTATCAATACATAGGCCGTTAATTATAAGATGTGCAGCAGAAACCTAACTGTGTTAAGTGATCTCAGACAGCCAACTTTAACGTAGCTATCAGCTTAAGTATATGTTCTTTTGTGCTATATAATTTGAATTATGGCGTTTTTAAAGAATATATTCCATCACAAAGCGTTCTTATAAAGTACCTACAACAAAAACACAGCTCCCTTGAATTGGAGGAACATTCCTTTATCTGTAATTCTCCGCAATTTTTTAAAGGGGCAAAGCATCTTTGATTTTATCCGAAGAAATTTCTTCTTCATCGCCAAAAACTTTTTGGAAACCAAGCCTTCATTCTGTAGGTTGATCTTTTTTACGGCTGTTGGCACCCTCATAGAATATTTTTGGCTGGTCAAAAAAACCCACTGTCTACGATCTACCTTTAAATGCGGTTAGTGTTTGTCGGCTGAATGATCTTCCAATAATAGTAGTGCTCCTGCTCTAGCTCTTCGTCCTTGAAAGAGGAAAGACATCTGTTCTTGAATTATACTTCTTGCGTAGCTTCCTAAAGAAGAAGTGCTAGAGATGCTGGCCATAATAACTGAAGTAGATGTTGTTGATGTTGTTACGACAAGCATCTCTAAGACGAATCCGCTCACTAATAGAGGAACCACCAACACGAGTTACCTCTGAATTTTTCAACGATCCAATCATGTGTATATCACCCAGCTTCTCCTCCTCGAACTTTTCAATTAAATCAGACAAACCAATACTTTTTAGTGATGTGGACATCTACGTGCTGCTTCTTGACTCCATTTTGAACTTGTTTTTAACATTTTACGCCCGTAAATAAAAACACAAAGAGTTCTTCCCTGTTGCTGTTAAAATTTGTACTCCGTCGCATAAAGATTTTGATTATCATAATTTTTTGGAGTATCAAATAAAATTTCAAAGTAACAGCATAAGTCATAAATCATTTTAACTCAAAAATCAAGCAAAATTTCAAAGACAAAATTATCATCCAAACCGATCAACATAACCCCATATCAGTTTACCAGCATATGTGTCATAACATATTTTAATGTTCAATGTTTCGTAAGCTAAAATATCAATTTACAATAGTACCACAAAAAAATTAAAATAAATTTTTAAATAATGCAAAACTCATAACTCTTGCTATTGGTCCAGATCTCTATAATCCTGTACCCAATTTTTTACATAAACTAACAAATATAAATACAAAACCATGAATTCATATTTCGTTTTAATAATTATTCATGGAAAGAGAGTTAGAAATTTGTGCGACGTTTATTAAACGTTGTTTCAACATTTAATTCATAAGGTTGATTTTTCAACTAAAAATTAACAGCGTGATATTTCTTCTGAAAAAAATTTTTTTTATTGTGTTTAATGACGATCTGGAAAAAGAAAGGATAAATAAAATACATATTTAGCAACACTCGATATAATGTTGTTTCAACGTCGAATGAATATTGATAAATCAACGTTGGTTTATCAACGTTGGTTTATCAACGTTTAACAGACGCTGAAATTTCCACATCTTTTAGACTCCTTGTGTTTGCTGGGAAGAGCTAAAATCGTAATATTCTTATATAGAACTTCAATGCTTCAAGAAGAAAAAACGTCTTACTTTTTACGGGTTGATTGTTTTGTTTTTCTGAAAGTTGAAGGGAGGGACTTTTACCAAATATTGGTAAATTATGTTTAGAATTTGAAGTTTCAACCGGTAATTTATTATTCGACAACATATTACGTTGAATAATTTAATTATATTAAACGAATTTTATTAGCAGGGAATTTAGCTATGTATTGGTTAGGTTATAATAACTCTATTTCGAAAGTACGTTAGCCATTCGGTAATTAAACTATAAACCAAACATATTTGTTCCAATAAACCTAAGGAAATCATTTCAGCTTCTTCATTTCAAGTCAACTACGTTTCAATTTTTACAATTTTAAATGAGCTTTCTAGTTTGTAGGAAAGCATTTCATATAAAAAGACATTGATCCAAATTTGTTCATTTCTTTTCAAATATTTTTATGAATAATTTAATCTACAGCAAAAATAGATTTCATGAAAAAATCACTACTATAATATTCTGTTGGGTTGCTATATTCTAATGCCGACAGTACCTCTTTTAAATTAAATTGCGAATTCGTATGATTTATTTAACAAATAATTTAATATTTAGCGAAGGATTCATTCATTCATTCATTCATTATCATCAAATAATAGCTACGCCCTTATGAAAAAATAATTTTAAAGAATAAAGTTCGAAAAAAACAAGTTATAAAATATGCAGTATAGCAACTTTTTCTGGGCATGCCACAATTAAAAATTTGAATAATAAACGGTCGTTAATTTAAATGTTAAAAAAAAAAACATAGATAAGGTCATTTTACATAAGGAAACTTGATTGCTGGCCATAACTATATGGGTTGTTAGGAACAAAATTCGTATTCTTGTTATATTTTAATTTTAAGGTTCATGCATTGTGTATTCCGTGTTTTCGTTTTCGTCGTGTTTGTCATCTTGATCAGAAGTCTTGAAAACAACCCAAAAGCTCATAGATATGTACATTAAATCTCATCTTCCGATTTTCAACGTAAATAAAGTTGTAAAAATTGCCAAAACTACCCTCCAGGATTTTTGAGTTCTGAAACAGAATATCACTAAGTGACACAAGGCTAACTTGGCATTCTCATTCCTGCCAAATTATTTTTCAATTTAAAAACAAAAAATGATTGTGCGTCGCTATTTTCATGAGTTTGCTCACGGATCTTTCAGTTTTATAGATAAGTAGTAAAATACACAACTATTTCGTATATATCAGTGACATATTGCATGGTATAGCAGCCGTTCTAAAATTAACAATTACTGCGTTATGTGTATTGAAATTAGCTTTACGAATAGTGAAAGTGCATACGTCCTTTTATTCATTATAAACAGTCATTTATAACACACCGTATTAGTAACATACCGTATTAGTAACACCAACTTTTGAAAAAAGGGTTTCTATAGAAAATTTCGACAAACTTCTACATATTATAGCTATGAATTACTCATTAGATTTTGAGAACTTTGTTTAAGCGGTTGTTTTAACTAAATGCTTGTTTTAACTAAAATGGCATTTTATTCCTTTTCTTGTGACTTTTGAAGGGACTCTTCTTAGAATTTGAAAATAAATTTTCTCACAGCTCTGGATCTGATTGCTTAGTTTTCTGTTTCCAGTTTTTACAAATTGAAGCAAAAGTGTGCAATTTATTTATTTTAGTAGTTTTTAAGGAACTTTTTAACAATAGAAGTTGCTTATGAACATGGCTCTGATATTGATAGCTAAATTTGACAAAGAACAAAAATTTACTTAAATGCATCTACATGTCTGAAATTTCACCATTTATTTGAACTTAACACAAGACATTGTCTTTTTTAAAAACATTTGTGACATGATTTACATTTTAGATTTGATTTGATACTAAATTAGATAATTTTTAGATTTTTCAAAAAATTGTATCAGACCATTATTATAAACAACTTTATAAAACAATTCTAATAGCTTGTTTTTACGTTTTTCTATTATTTAAAAATCTATTCATGAATAATTTAAAATCCATATATTTTATTTTAAATGCTCTCCTATTATTCTACCCACGCGTTTATTTCCTGCTGAGCTGTAGTCAGTTCTGGTTTTTACAGAAACTTATTTTGAGTTCCACTCAACTAGGAATGTAATTGCTTTACTTTTATACTATTTTAACCAACCCTGATTTTTTAACTATAATTTATAAACAATACAATTGCAATGAGATTTGTAATACTATTTACAATTTTAATAAAATAATTTTTTATTTTTCAATAAAGTCCAAAGATTGATTACATCCTTTTATAATTAGAAGAATCAATAGCTTCTTTGTTAATTATTCAATTCAATCTTATATTTAACGTTAGTTAAGTCGTAGTACATGAAATAGGATAAAAAATTATTACAAAATCAAGGCTAATATATACTAATATATATATATATTTTGTTTTTTTAATAAAGTAAAGGTAGTAATTTAAAAAAAATAAAATAAACAAAAATAAAACAAATTAGCAATACAATTTTAAAACTACAAAAACTATTTATAACAATAGCATGTGAAACTCCATTTCCACAGTTTTACCTTCTGTTTAAAAATGGGAATAATTACACTGTTTTTGATATCATCTGGAAGGGTGTTCCAGATTAAATTAGCTTTAAATTGCAGGGAAGTTGCCCCATAAGTAACAGTACGAACAACAGGGAGTTTAACAAGACACGAAGTCCGAAGATCATAAGGGGTAACCTTACAATCAAAAATGTTCAAAATCAGTTTTGGATTCAACTGGTTTAGTTTTCTTTATACCTTTATCATTAATAGATGAAGGTTTCTTTTATGAACAGTAAAACTATTTTCCACCACCAAAAGTTCCAAAGACTCAATATGCAGTCATTATAAACAACTCTCAGTACACGTTTACGTGCCTTTTCAATATGAACTAGACTAGACTTTTTGCAAAACATCCAGATTAATGGACAGTAGAAAAAATATACGCATTTAAAATTACTTTAGCTCGTCATATACTCAAAGCATGCCTAATTCTCTATAAAACGCTAACCTTATTTTTTTGCTTTTTTGCAAACTCTCTTAATATGACTAGAAAAATTTAAACTGCAATTAATAGTAACACCTGACAGTTTGAATTTTTTACAGGAAGAAATCTCTAAACCAGAAATAATATTAGAGTAGGTTTCAGGAACTTTTCCTCCTAGAAACATAAGCGGGAATTTCCCTGGGTTAACATTCATAGATTTGTTACGAAAACAAATATCAATCCGAAGAAGATCATCATTTAAACGATCTCGAAAAAAAGAAATGTCTCACACATAAATAGTATTATCATCAGTGAAATTACAAATTTCTGTTTCTAAATCAAAACAGAATATATTATTAAAGAAAAATCCTAAATAATAGAGATCGTAAAATAGAACATTGGGGTATTCCAAGTATAAATTCAATCCACTTACTAAAGGCGAAAATATTTTAACCATCTGATTTCTACCCGAAAGGTAACTACTAAGACTTTGCCACGAAAATCCAAAACTAAAATTAAAACCAAAAATAAAAATTTCTTCCCCACTTACTGAACTGATATCGCTTCTCATTTCTCGCTCCAATAATGTAGAATCTAACGATGATTTTGAAGTTATTACCTTTTTATTTACCATAAAATATTCTCTTTAGCAATTTACAATAGTACAACCTACATCGCGATGTGCCTAAGGTAACAGTGATCAATGAAATAACTAATTTGAATCAAGTTTTACTGAATTTCTAATTGTTATAAAATGATAACTTATAATTACCTACCTGTTTTCTTACTTACCATAAAAAAAATCAGGTTTTTCGATCAAATTTGAACCAGATTCTTAATTTTGAAAATGTCGGAAAATCCATGGAAACTAAAGCGTTGGAAATTGCAAAAAAAAAAAAAAAAACGGAATTTTCAACGTTTTTTTGGACAAAATGATAAATAAAAATATTTTCTTCAAAACATTATTTAAAGATTTTAACGGAAACCCTTAGATCAGTTCAATTTAGGCAAGAACTAATTTTTCAGACAATCATGGTCAAGATATTATGAGACTTATACGCCGTTAGTATAACTTATTAATTGAAAAAAAAATAACACAAGCAGTTAAAAATACGGATATATCGCCGATGATAAATTCAACTTTAGATTTATCTTTTGGTTAGAAATTTGAAATGAAAAAAAAAATTTACTAGGACAGTCCTAACATCCTTGTTACTCTATAAAAACTTATATTTACCCTGTTTACTTATTTATTACAAATCATACAATATGGCCATGTTTGTCTATAAAAAATTTTTGTTTCCATTTTACAGTGGTAGGACCAATGATATAGAAAAATAACTAGATAGCGGACTCCACGGGTTTTTCCGATGAAAAGTGAAGCCACAAGAAATGACGTAATGTTTCGGGAGCCATTATTATATCGGG
>JAUZNK010004727.1:0-24873 GCA_035046665.1 Euphysa ruthae | reverse complement strand
TACTGTCATTTGATTTACTGTCATTTGATTTACTGTCATTTGATTTACTGTCATTTGATTTACTGTCATTTGATTTACTGTCATTTGATTTAGTGTGATTCGATTTACTGTCATTTGATTTTATAATTTTGTTTATATTATCGGTAAATACTGATCAAGTTATATGGAGAAATCGAACAAATTTTACAAAATCTGATCTACGAATATTTTAACTTTCGTGTAGTGCAGGTTTTTTATCAAATAAGATGTCTGTTAAAATTATAATTTTCAGATTATCTGGTAATCCGTACTGTTTAGAAGTAAATTAAATAATTTTACAAAAATCACATGGTTTTATTTTTATATATTTGTATCTCACCTTTGGATAGAGACACAAAAATTTCTTATTCCTTTTTTATGACATCACAATGTTTTTTTCGCGTACTTAATTGTATAAATGTATATCATGATTCGTTTTCCACAAGGCTTACTTGATATAACCCTGTAATGACACGAAATGAATTATAATTACGTCAAAGATACAAAGAATGTTTTGCCATGATCTCCAATCTATAAGTGAATGCTAAGCGGACTGCTTAACTTATCGCTTTAACTTGGGAATTATAACAGCACTGACTCTCAAAGAAAAACCTTCATGAAGTGTTTTTTGTCATTATATATTTGATTATGATATCTTAAGCGTGTAAAGAAATTTTTATGAATTGTCTTATAATAAACAGATGTTTAATAGCCACTCCTAGCTATGCCGGAGTGCCGCTTCTTTGCTTTAATCACACATCTACCAGATTTCTATATCTAAAATTTTTTATCTGGAATTGCGCCATTCGAGAAATTTTCATGACACTTAAGACGAAATTTTTACGACTCTTAAATTAGTTCGCCTGAAAGAATAAAATTTGTTGTCGAATAAACTGATGCATTTTAAAATAACAAATAAGGAATTAAAAAAAAAAAGTATTTTAAAAAAGGAGGAATAATATCTGGAACTTACTAACTGGAGGTAGCTGCTCTCAAAGCCTTGAAAATCTTCTTTACAACCCTTCATGTTATATAGGCTACATTTCTTTTTGAATATAGCATGAAGTTTTCTAAATACCTTGAAAATCACAGAAAAGAATTGGCGCCATTAATTATGCTCACGATACCTGGTGTTAAAAAATATTGTTGTTTGTATAAGAATCTCAGTGTAGAATTAATTTTACTCAGAAAAAAATGTCCCATTTCCTCTACACACAAGGTTTGATCTAATGTACACCCCAGTTATTTGGTTGAGGTGTGTTGATTAATAAGCGCGCCTCTGAAATTTTAGTTCAATAGATCTGATTTCTTAACTCTCACTTTTGAAAAACGCAGTTAGTACTATGCACTCCGACGTACACGCTTAGTTTGTTTTCAACAAAACCACTCAGTAAGGTAGCATGAAATTGTGTCCGAAACCCTTTCTATTTCTTTTACATCGTTGTGTTGGAAAATTCAACGAGATTCATCTGTGTAGAGAAGTAATTCACAGTCTTGTTTCATGTCATTAACATAAAGCCAAAAGAAAAGAGTGCCCAAGATTGAACCTTGAAGGAATAGGGACATATTGAACCTTGAATATTCTGTTTGAGAGATAGGATTTTAAATTTTTGATAATGTAATATTTTCATTCATATCGATGAAATGCAGCCTGCTTTGAGAAGTCATATTTGCAGGTGTTCTTGCAAAAGGTCATATTTGCAGGTGTTCTTGCAAAAGGTTTTCTATTTTGTATTGAACAGGTGCTGGATTTGATTAAATATCACCAGATAATGATAACAAGAAAATTTGCGTTCATTTTTTAACCCCAGGTTAATACCAAATGAATTGAAAAAAATTTTGATAAAAGTTATAAATAATTTTAACTCAGAAATAAAATAAAATTTTTTAGACAAATTTATCACTCAAACAGATCAACCTAGCCCCTATCAGGTTACTAGCTTATGTGCCATGACTTAATACATTGTTCAATGTTTCGCAAGCTAAAATACCACATGCAGTTTACATCACAAATAATTTACAATAAATTCCTAAATAAATAATGCAAAGCTCATACATGACTCATAATGGTCCAGGTCACTGTAATGCTGTACCCGTAATCCTGTGCACATCCGATATTCCAATCAATTTGTTATTGCATAAACATCACTGTTTTATTTTAATAATTATTTATGCAAGAATAGTTGTAAACGTTGTTCGACGTTTATTAAACATTGTTTCAGCGTTTAATCTATATCGTTTCAACGTTTAATCTGTATCGTTGATTTTTCAACTATAAATCAGCAATGTTGTGTTTCAAACATTTATTGCGTTTAATGATAATCTGGAAGAAGAAATGATAAATGAAATACATATTTTGCAAGTAAATAAACAACACTCGATATAAAGTTGCTTCAACCTCGTTAATAAATCAACGTTTTTATTAGCTATAAAAATCGTTGAATATTTCAACGTTGATATTTCCGTCTCTTTTAGACGTTTTGTGCTTGTTGGGTAACAAAGAAAAAATAACATTTGTTAAATCTAAACAATTGTTAAAATAGACCGAAACTTAACGACGATATAAACAACTTACGAAAAAGACAATCAAAAAAATATTTCATATTATAACAACTTTAATCACTACGAGTCAATGCAATTAGTCTCATTTAAGTCTACTAAAAAACATCATTATTGGTTACGGCATTTGTTTCCAAGCCCAGAATTTAAGTTTGGGTACCGAAATATTATTGTGATTTTGACTGAATCTCTAAGGATCTCCGTTTATTTACTACAATAGAATATATTTTTAAATATATTTCTAATTCATATGAATTATTCTCATCAAAGTCTATTTAAAAATATCACTATTGAATACGGAATTTTAATTTTACAGAATTTATAATGATCCACGTTCAATTCAATTCAATAAATTTATTTAACGTTGGACGTAGTTAAATACAATAATTATAAAATATTTGTAAATACTAATATAATCCAACACAAAGAAACATTGCAAATATATTTACGCGAACAATTTTCTCCTTTCCACTCTTTAATTCAACGTTTAAAGATTTGCAGAGGGAGAAGTTTTCATAAAATTTGGCAGTGCTTTCCAAATAAGACTGCCCTTAAACTGGAATGAGTTTGTTGCATAGGTCGTGGAAAGAGCTGGAGGAAGTTTTAATAAAATGTACTTCAAAGGTTATACGGTACGCATCTCATAAAGAAAATATCTTGAACTAGTGTAGGACTTATATAATTGATTGACTTATAAGTTTCAGTCACCAACAACTGTAAATGTCTTGTGTGCACACTACAACACCTGTAAATAATTATCATTTCATAAAGATTAAAAGCAATGTTTCTGTAGATTGTTCCTAGCGTCCTCTTATGAACTTTTTCTATAAGATGTTTTCCCTTGTTGAAACAGAACATCCATATCAAAGAACAATAAGAAAAGTATGATAGAACATGAACATAAACTAGCAACCTTGCTTGAGATATCGATAAAACGTTTTTCAGACGTATAATGGCACACAATTTCTGATTTACCTTTTTACAAATACCACAGCCAACCGAACAGTTTAAAAAAAATTTTGACTTCTAATTGTACAAATTGTGCATATCAACATGAAGGATGCCTGAAAGAATGCAAAAGCACCATTGGACATTGGAACAAAAACCCATGGACATGTAAACGGAACTTTACTTGTAAAAGCATAAATTTAATTTACATCCTCACATGCAATAACTGTGATAAATTTTATATTGGACCAACACAAAAATTAAAAACATCAATTACAAAGCACAAACCTGATATTAAAAACCCTCATAATTCATATCATTTGATGTAAATGATTTAATTTCTGATCTTCTCTTCTTTTAAACTTATCATCTAAAAATAAAATACTATTAGGTGACTTTAACATTGATCTATTACAATGCTGTACTAATAATGAAACTTCTGAATTCTTTAACGTAGTAACTTCTCAAAACATTATTCTTATCACCCTTCCTTCAAGAATAATAGATCGATCTAAAACACTATTCGATAATATTTTTTCTAATCTCACAAATAATAGAACTTTATCTGGAAATTTAACTACATCTAGTCTCTTTTAAAATTTAAGAAAAATTAAATTTTAGAGGCTGTTTAGAAGGTTTTCAAAGGAAGGTTAGCTTAATAAGTTAATTTGAGATATATCCTTGCATGTAATCTTGTGTCGAAAATTAAGTAAAATGAAATTTAGATAACCAAATGATATATTCGAGATAACTATATGATGTAATGGAGATAACTAAATAATATAATGGAAATAAGTAAATAATATAACGGAGATAACTATATACTATATATCCGATATAAATAAATAATATAATGGAGAGAACTAAATAATATAATGATTAAATTAATTTGATTCCTTAGCTGAAAGTTGCAGAAAAATCTGGTAAAGCAAAAAGGTTGGGCTCAAAAAAAGGGAGGTATAATTGTTTTTATAGAGAGCTTCTTGATAAAATTCTTGATAAATTACTTGATTAAATTTGTTAAAAAGGCGGGAAAAATTTTGTAAGAGGATTTAATCTATTTTTAAAAATTTGACGAATAACCATAGAAAGTACATAAAAATACAAATGACTTTTTCTATTGCGTTGAATTGCGGCAACATCTGCAGAAAATTTACTTGAGTGTAACTCCGCTTTTAAAGTTTGCAAATTTATTTATTTCACATTGAAATTTAGGATTTTTGTCAGAATGATTCGCCATTAGCTCTATTAGATCATTCATTTTTTCAAAAAGGAACAAGTTTCAACAAGGAACATAGGAGAAACGAGTGCTTTACGAATACTGACAGAGGAGAAACAAGTCTGTTACGAATACTGACGTAGGAGGAACAAGTGTTTTACGAATACTGATGTAGAAGGAACAAGTGCTTTACGAATACTGACGTAGGAGGAATAATGCAAAAGATAGTGACAAGTGGTTTTAATTTTACGTTACAGCTGTGAAGTGGGTTAATTTTATCAAGAAAGTTGTATCTAAATTTTTTATACCTAAGGTGACTTAACCCTACACGTAAACGTGTTAGAAATTTTAGACCAATTAGGTCTTGTATCGAATGATAAAATGATTTCAAACTTTCTACCTACTTCATAAAGACAGTAGTCTAATCGAGTGATGAAATGATGCCAAAATTTTTACCTGTTTCTCATAGACAGTCGTCTACTCGAAAGAAGAAATGATGTTAATTAAATTTTCTACCTACTTCTTATTGTCATTAGTCTACTCGAACGATGAAATAATTTCAAACTTTCTACCTACTTTATAAAGACAGTAGCCTAATCGAGTGATGGAATGATGCCAAACTTTTACCTATTTCTTATAGTCAGTCGTCTACTCGGATGATGAAATGGTGTCAAATTTTCTAGCTATTTTGCACAGACTATAGTCTACTTCAATAATGATATGATGTCAACCTTTCTACCTATTTTTTAAAGACATTAGTTTACTCCACTGGTTTGTAACTTTCTACCTATTTCACATAGATGATAGTCTTCTCGAATGATTGTATGGTCTACCTAACCCATAAGATAATAAACTACTCAAGGCCTTCCATTTCAGGTAAAGTAAACAATCGTATAAAAATTTACTGGATCAAGTTGGTCAGTATTTACTGAAATTAAATATGATAGACGACGACAAGAAGATATTAGTAACATAAATAATTATTTTTTAAATATAGTTAAATACAAATATATGGGTATATTTACATTCGGTTATAAGTTAAAACAGTATGTTAAAAATTCATAGAAATAGCTTTTTATAAAAAAATATAAGAATTTATAAGAATGTTTTGTAAATATAACGATAATAATAATTCTCGATCACAAAAAAACTTATAAATATGATAAAGATATACACATACATTTTGCTCGAAAAAACACCTCCATTCCATTGTCTAGTAGCATTCATTCTAGAGGAGGCGTTTATTTGTGTAAGAGTAAACACGGTTCATAATTACTTGCATACATGCGTAACAATCTTGTTCTGGCACGGTTCGCAAGTCACTTTGCAACAATACGTGAACTTGCAGTCACATAAAGCGTTCACTTTTTTTACATGTGTTTTGTATCCTCTTTTACAACAGATCTTTTTACAATTATTAGAGTCCGCACTTTTGATTGAGCATATCCGACCTTTGGTACCTAAGATACCTAAAAAAGGGTTTTTATCACAAAAATTAGGGCTTTTAGAGTTGTATACCAAGTCGGAATTGGTAGGAGCCGGTGATCCAGGAAGGTGAGGAATCAATTTTGGTAAAAGTCCATTATCCGATCCAACTCTGATAGCAGTCTTGTACTTGTTAATTAGCTTTTCACTAACTGTTTTGAAGTTGGTGATTCGTCTTACACACTTTTTAAGTGTGCATCCGCCCGACATACCATGGCAACTACAATTTATCTGACTCTTTCTATCAAAGGAAAGCAATGCCTAAAGTATATAAAAAATAGTTCCATGAATTGTATATTTAACGCCTAAATTGCAAATTAATTTCCTGTATTTAATAAATGACTAGTGTGATGATAATCTATAAGGAAGAAGATTTATTTAATTATTGTTGTCTCAAAAAAATGCAAGCAGGAAGAAAATCGAAACATAACAAAAAACTTTCATGTTAACATATTATGCAATAAAATTCAAGCAATAAACAAAAAGAGATTTTTGGAAAATTTTACGTACGTATCGTCCAGCTTCTTTGTTGTGTTCGTCTATGAGCCACCTTGTATCACTTTCTAGATCGTTTCTTAGGATTTCTCTGGATTCTCGAATACCAAACAACAAACTACCTCGAGCACACCCGCTGTCATCAAATATCACATTCAAGTTTTTATTAAATGGTTTTTTATGACATTTGCAATCAGAAATTAGACCTTTGGAACAAGCAGATGAAATTGAATGGGCGAGAGCAGCTGAGTAAATTGAGTACAGAAACGAGGTTTCAGGATAAGCTGAAAAAGTAAAAAAATAATATTAATTGAGGGACATCTAAACAGAAAAAATAAATTTGGTTAACCAAGGCAAACCCTACGCAAAAATAATCACAAAATACATTGTTTTATTTAAACTTTTTGTCTTCTGGCTAAATCACTGTATTAGCCTCAAAGCTCTATCTTATTTCCAAAAACTGATGGATTAGCCATCTTCCTTTAAACATTTAGTTCATGATCCGCATATTACTAAATATTCGTGGAAATATAGATATTCCCTTTAGCTGAATGCCAAATTCAATTTTCGAAAAATAGAATTCAGAAACAACAATTAAACACCATGTCAATAAGTAAAGTGAAATATAAAAAAATAAAATATTTCTGGGAAGTTTAAAGTTTTTACTTTTGCTTTTGCATCCATTTTTATTTTTGCTGAGCCATCTGATTATCTTGTTTTTAGTTAGGTGCGGAAAAAAACATTTTTTACTTAAATTGTTTTTTATTATTTTATCAATCTTAATCAACAGGAAAATGAAGCCTTTCTGAACAAATATCAAACTCATCATCAAAATAAGACGTTCAGTACAGGCGAATATCGAACAAATCTTCAAAAGAAGTCGTTCTGTACAGGCGAATATCGAACAAATCTTCAAAAGAAGTCGTTCTGTACAGATTGGAATAAAATGATTGTTTTTAATTTTAAAATATTAAAAATAAGAATATATTCCAGTTTAAAATGAATTTAAATTTAACTTACAGTATACAACACCTGCAAAAACAATTTGGTGTTTACATTCGAATGGAATGTTAATGATTTTCTGTGGACAATATTGAAATTAATTTTGATTTGGTTCTAATTTGGTAGCTAAAAACCAAGATATCATTATCTTATTTTCTCAATTTAATTATTCTCTACTGTTGAAATATTATTAATAAAGAAATGGCGAGACGATATCGTCTCGATTTATTTATTCTCTATTGTTCAAATATTTTTAATAAAGAAATGGAAAAGCGAGACAAAATATGAAGCAATAAGCACGGATTTTGGCACGAATTTTGGCCCGAATTTCGGCTCAAAAATCTGCTGAATCAGCAAAAACAACCTTCCTTAATACTGATAATTTTTTCGCGTTGTTGCAAAATGAGCTCCAGTTGCAAAGCTTGTTACGCTCGCTCTTTACTTTCGAAAAATACGGGTCGACATAGAGCACTGGTAGACAGATAGTACGGGTGCACATAACACGATTAAACGTAAATACTAATTACGTTTAATCGTGTTCGTAGATATTTTTTTTAGTTTTGGGTTCATGAATAATATGTGCGCCCATGCTATATGTGCACCCGTGCTATATGTGCACACGTGCTATATGTGCACCCGTACTATATGTGTACCCGTGCTATACGTGCACTCATGCTATATGTGTACCCGTACTATATGTGTATCCGTGCTATATGTGCACCCGTACTATATGTGTACTGGTGTTATATATACACCCGTTATTTTCGAAAGCAAATAAGCGAGCGTAACGAGCTTTGTTAAACGTAATTAATATTTTTCTCCTCAGGAAAAATGTAAATGACAGTGTTTCAACTTACACATTAAGCTTTGCGTTTAAATGGAAATATCAAAATGAAATGACGCTTTCACCCTAAAATGATTTTTTGATATTGAAATATATGTTTTACCCATATTAGATTGCGCCTTTAAAAATATTTTGTAAAGATTCTTAGATTTTATTACTTGGTTTTTTTTAGTCTATACATAATTATTTGATCCCTGATGACACATATAATTGTTAGATCGCCGATGGCACATATAATATTTATATCGCCGATGAAAAAGAAACTTATTTTATAAAATCTCTAAATCATGCGATTTTCTAGCCAAATTAACTCAATTCCTGTAAACCATTCCATTAAAAAGCCAAAGTCTAAATCAAATATAATAGTACCTGCTGAATTATTATTCCATAAATAAAAATTCTATGAGTACCAGTGTCAATAGGTTTACAAGCAATTTCTTTACTAAGTACTCTCTTACATGTGGGTCAAATTTACTTTCATGATACGATTCTAACACTATAGAAAGTCTACACGGAGGTGACTTGTACTTTTGCAAAAAGAATAGATAGGGTCACACAGCTCAATAGAAAAGTATAGATAGGGTCACACGTTTATTAAGCCTAATGCAAAGTTTTTAAATCTACTACATGTTGATTGTCCCCCTTCAACTAAAATAATTGAATAAGATATAACAGAATTAGGGCTTCAAACTAACAGCTGGTTAAAATTAGGTTTTATCAAGTGTAACTAAAGTTATTTTCGGCTGAAAATTAAATTAGAAAAACATAGAGATTTATTCAAATTCCCTAAGTTCAAAACTTTGATGAAATATAAAAAAAAAAACGCAAAAAAAAAAAAAACAGCTAGAAATTTCTTTTTCCCTTTCATGGCTCACCTTGTCTGGCTAGTCTGTTGAGAGATTTTGATGAACAGTTCCATGCTTCGTTGGAAAATAATTTTTGACATTGTTCTGTTGCTTGAATGGAAGCATTGTACACAGCTGTAATCTTTTTGTAATCAAAATAACGGTGTGAGCATTGCAGACCGGTGTTCCGTCTCATAAAACGAGGGAAGCTTAAACACATCACCATTGGGTTGGGCCGAATCAACCTGAAATTAGAGTTAGAAAATTACCAAAGTATTATAAAAGAAGTTATTAACAAATAAAAAAGAAAATAAATATAAGCGGAGAAATAGGTTTTGCTTCAAAAAACCATAGTAGAGTTTTATTGTTTTATTGTCACAAAAAAATTTAGCCAAAAATATAAAAAATAAAATATAAAATTACAAGACTTTTGGGAAACCAAAATCAAAGTACAAATGGAAATTGCAGCTGAAGGAAAAAATATGGAGACTGATTAATTGTTGTTAAAGTTTTACTCCTTTCATTGTAAATCGTTTTTTAAATATCGTTTTTATGTAGAATGTTTATCTTATTTTGCAAGTCGAAAGTTCTTTGAAAAAAGTTCTTGAAATCTCACATTTAAAGAAAAATAAAGCTTTTCATTCATAACAGTGGCCAAGTTGGAGATCTTTAAAAACATAAAAGGAGAATAAAAAGATCAAAAGTGTTATTACTTTTTTAGATAACAGTGTTGAAAATCCATTAGTAAAACCAGTGGTAGTTTTGCGCTATGAAAACAGGGCGACGCCTCTACTGGGTTTGGCCCTGTTTTGATTAATAAAAACTGATTTTAGTATGACGCCCATACCCACAAAATTATGACGTTGGCTATAAAGCAGTCACGCCATAAAAATAGTATATATTATAACATACGAGATAATTATTATTGATATATGCTAGTGAAGAGCCGATAATTAGGGATGTAGTTTAGGCCAGGTAACTGATAATTATGACCGGAGTAATTGACAACTGGAATAAAATCACTAATAACTAGGCATGAAAATTTTTCTCAATTGGCCAATAGATAAATTAATGGTGGTCAGAAACGGTGTTTGAAATTCTCTTTGTGGTGTCTGGTAGAGATTTTATTGCTTTTGATGTAGAAATTATGTAGTAATTACATAGTATTTGTAATGCTTAGAAGAAAATAATTCACTAAAAATTTTTTTCCCGTGGAAAATTTCCTCAAGTATGGAATGGCCTAAACCTTGGTTTTTCCTTGGTTAGGAGAAAGCTGTCAAAACCACAGAAGAATATCAACGTTGTATTAATACTCCAGGCTCATAAAAATAGCACTTTCTAAAATTCCGAACTGTGATGCCTTAATGAAAGGAATTGTAGATAGAGCCCACATATCTACTTAAATTTGGCAAACACCCTATCTAACTTTGATGACAACAGAATTTAGGTGGTGGATTTCGGATTAATAAAAAGTTGATTTTTAGGGAAGGAGAAAAAACCTTTTAAAACGACTGATAGAGTAAAACCATAGTACTAACTTGATACTTTCGGTTGTTTTGAGGTTGTTAAAAAATTTTATGACTTACGTTTTTGAATTCACTGATAGACTCCATACCAATAACAGATAAAAACTACGAAGCTCAAACATTTGCATACAGGACAAAATTCGGATGAAAAATAAAGATCGAAAATAATAAAACTTCTTTAAATAGGGTAGGGATTTCCTTTCTAACTAATTAGTTGAATAATGACTTATATACGACGTGGCGTCTCTACTATCATCTAGATTAGGGATTAAAAGTATTACTTAAAATAGTTTACGATGCTTAAATTTTTTCGATCATAAAAATCAAACATGTAAGCGACGAGACATGCTTTTCAGAAAAATCTTTCTAAACACCTTTTAAGAAATAATCTTAGATGGATGTAACATATACGTATAAAAATATGAGGGATTCATTAATAGAATGTCGGCGAGCAAAAGAGTTCACGGATATATTTTAATAACAAATAATTTAGTTGCTTAATGCAATTATACGATAAAAAAGCGCTTGTAAGATTCTTTACTTTTGTCAAAGCTTTCGTTGTTTTTAATACTAGCTTGAAAATCTGATTGTAAAAATAAATCTAAATTCGTGATGTAATCAATAGGTTTACCATCACAATAGGCTGGGTGTGCGAAATGACGAAATAAAAAAGAATTGCTCACTGATTATTCATGAAGGATTTGTTTTGGTAATCGGTTTCCGGTTTCATGTTAAACAACAACACAGCTCTCACTTTTATATAATTTCAAGATAAACGTTGTTCGGCCACGCCAAAAAATTTTTGCATAATTTCCTCAAGCATGTAACGCTACATTAAGAAACTAAAGTTCAGATAAACGAAGCGAAAATAATAAAAAGATTGCGCCATGATTTTAGTTGTTTGAATTATAACAAGACGCAGCATATGATATATAAGTCAACAGAAATACAAATTTAAAACCTTTTTAACACAGACTGAATTTGAATTACTTCTCTGGCTTAAATTTCCGTTTCAATAAAGAAAAAGGCTAGTAATTACAGTAAAAACCACTTAAACAATTTAAAACGAATAGAACTGTTCAAGTTTTTTCCAGGATAAGCATCTAAAACAGTTTTACTGCAGCAAATTTTATAATTTTATCTTTATAGGAGATTTTCAAACTTTTTTTCAAAGTTTAAAGTTTTGATTTTTTAAGAACTCAGGTATATTTTGTCCAAAAATGACAAATTTTGTCCAGAAAGAATAATTTTACTGATTAATTACGTCAAATTACGAATAAATTGTCCAAAATTTGCAGACAGGAATGAGCAAATGGTTCGCTTGAAATGATTTTTCAAATGAGTTCGAATTCATATCAGAGTTGGGTAGTAAATTCTGACAGGACTAACGAAATCTTCGTTTTAGGTGATTTCAAACAAGTGTCTATATAGTTCAAAATTTAATTTTCATGGTTATTCGTCTGAGTCCATTGAAATTTTCCTGAAGAGTTCTGGTGTAGAACACACCAATATTTTCGCTGGAATAAAGTTTGGTGGCTGGTTAGGATAGAATTTTATTGGAAATAAAATCGGGGTTACAATTCCAAAAACTGAATCAGATTCGCGTATCTCAAGGAAATCTACTAAGAAAATAATTTTCCAGATTTTGCTAAATTTTCCACCTATAATGGTGCATGGTGCATGGTGTATGGCTTAAAAACTTACTTACTTACTTCTTATTGTTATGCAACATTTATATCTTAATGTAAATGTAGATTTAGTGACTAGCTCAAAAATTTATATCTCAATGTAAATTTGAGAAAAAATAACAGATAAGTTCTAGTAATTTATTAAGCATAGGACGTCTGATGGATAAAATCACGAAAAGTTTGAAGGGTGAATCCTATTCTGCAAGGCTTTTATAATTACAGGTAGATGACTGATATGGTTCAAGCTTCAGTTTTATTTCGTAAGCATTTATCTCTATTTTTGTGATTATCTCATTTTTTCTTTTTTACTAATCACAATAACACGTAACTGTTACAGTACTCTTACAATATCACGCAACTGCTACAAAACTCCTACAATATCACGCAACTGTTACAGACCTCTTTTACGACTTTTAATCAGCACCTCAAACAAGGATTCAATGGAAAGTTAATTATAGTTCACTCGGGAAATTATCTTCTAGGCTTCCCCTCCGATTCGCGCATAACACAGTTGCAGCTGAATTTTGATTTTTGTTCAGGTAGAGTGTTCTGTACCGATTGACGTGTTGCCGGTTAATTTCTTCTGAAATATCTATAAATATCAAATAAATATCGCAAAACAATTTTGAGGCCGGCGTTTTTAAATATACATTAAACCACAGATTTTTTAATTGGGCTAAATTACAGAATGTCAGATTAAAATAATTTTTTAATCGTTGTATTAAAATATAATATGTAGCGACTAGACTTAGTGACTTAGTGACATTTTGCAAGCTGCTATGTTATAATTGTTTTTTTATTTATTTATTTTTTTTTCTTTTTTGTTAAAAAACAATATTTTTTTCTATTCGGCTGGCTCGCTTGGCTAAATGGCACGTCAAAAATTAGATAACGATAGCCGTGAAATAAACGCAGGAAAAAATTTTACTTGCAAGGTTTTTACATAACTGATCAGAATGTTTTTGATTAAAAAGTTAAAGTTTGTTATATTTCAGTTAAAATTTTTTTCGTTAGATCGTAAATATGCATACATATTGTAGACATGCTTCTTTTTGATATACTGTGTTATACATTGATAATGTTCTTGTTCCGTAGGTTGCCCTTTTCATGCACGGAAGTTTCTTTTATCTTTCTTTTTATTAAAGTTTGAATTAAAAGGAAATTGATTGACTCGCGTTGGATTGGAGCCCGCAGCATCTTAAGCGCGCGTTTAGTAAAATTAAATTTTCTATATTTCATGGTATTGGTGAAAATAAACACACTAAGGCTTGTGACATTGCTTTTATGCCTTTTGGCCAAAACATAAATAATCTAATACTTTTGACGAATTGAAAATGCCACAAGAGACCAACTTCTTTAAAAAAAAAACAAATAATTTAGAGAAAAGCAAAACTTGTGGAAAAAACATGAATTGTATATATTTTGTGGAAAAAAACATGAATATATATAACTTATGGGAAAGAGCATGTATGTACATGACTTGTGGAAATAACATGCATGTACATATTTTGTGGAAAGAAACATGCATGTATATGAGTTGTGGAAAAAAAATGAATGTATAGATCTTTTTAAAAGTCTGGTGTTTTCTTAAGATCGGTTTTATAGCTGTTTTGAAACGGACGACATTGGAATATTAGATGCATTCTGCGAACATGATATAAATGATCAACACATTTAATGAATTTTAATGAGTCTTCTTAAATTAAATCTGGAGGTCATTGTTAGACAATTGAATTCTGAACAATATAAAACAGTGTTTTAACTCAAACCATGCATGATCGGGGTCCTCTTTAATTGAAATTTCAGCTCAAAAATTATTTTGCGTCTTTTCTGTGGCAATGACATACAGCTAAAATATCTCTAATCTTATCATTGATGAATTTATTTTTAATTGGGATATCAGATCAGACAAATCTCAATCACGTTCTTTTTTTTAAAATGTTGAGTGCTTAAATCAATAGAATATGTAGAAAAATACATTGGTCGGACTTAAGTTTTAAACACGATCTTAATCAATAATGGTCAATTATTTAAGATAAGCTTTTATAGTCTGGCTAGACCGCATTATTATTTTTTTTTCGGTCTTCAATTAAAAAAAATGAGAGTATTCGTAGCTTTCCCGTATACCATTTTTATATCTTTACATTAAATATCATGCAAACAAATTAAACTTTCTGACTGACAATAGGCATTGACTGGAAGTGGTTAAAGAGGATGGGGAAACAGTCCAGGCAAACAAGTCAGGAAAAATATACCTGGCAAGCAAGCCACCTTAATTAAGTGAAACACATACATGATAAGCCAAATAAAAAATTATTAAATGAGGATTTTTCCTTGGTTAGTGGTAATAAAGCTACTAAAGAAAATAAAGCAATATAACCTAATGACATGAAATGAAGAGGATGAATTTAACCTAATGTAAATACAACCTAGTGTAAATTGAGCTAAAGACATAAAATAAATAACATTTGAATAAATTTATATTTCTTTGCCTATCAAAAAAACTTTCGAGGTGAGTTGTTTGCGTCAGCTGTTTGCGTCTTGGTGTCCATCTGATTGTCCTTGTAATTGTCAAAGCAGTTTTTAACTGGAGAAATTTAAAGATTTTTCAAAAATTTTCCTTTTGATTTTGGTCATATAATAAATTTCACAGTAATCTAAATGAGATCTTATGTCTGATTTAATCATCTAATAAGATCTGTAGCCTGACTCATCTTATAATTTCCTGACATCAAAATAAAACCAAACGTTAATTTTTCATCAAAAATCTCTTGCAAATGGCTGCATGATAAAAACTGTAGCTAGAATTTTTTGGTCTGGCTTGATAAATGTTATTTACCAAATATTATCAATTAAGTTTTTCTTTGCTTATAATATCTAGCTTTTCATTTAATTTAGTTCACGTTTCGACAACCTTAAACGAGTTTTAGTCCACTTTATAATGACATTTAAGAAAGGGTGTGTCTTTAGCAAACAATTTATATAAGGTCTCAATATTATCAGAGAGAAAATTTTTATAAAATATAAATAACGAAGGATCTAGGACAAATGCTCTCAGTTGATGATTGGATAAACAAATTTTGAATATTTATAGACTTGATTATATCATCTACATGATCGCCACTTTTACGTAAATCTTCACTTTCACATGAATCTCCAGTTTTAAAGTTTGATTGCCACTTTAGCAGAACTTTGTTGAAAATTGCTTGGATCATTTAAAATCTAATTTCATTAAAAAAAAAAACATTTTGAGAAATCTTCACTTTTCAAAACCTGATTTATTCTTTGATGGGAGTTTGTTAAGGAACACCTGAATCTCTAATTTCACAACTTGATTGCTTCTTTGATAGAAAATTTCTCTTTTAAATATAGTCACGTAGGTTAACAAGCTCAAAGTGATTTTTATCTATAATTTCTAACTCTGCTTTTTGGATTTTTTTTGTAAATAAGGGCGAGATCTCCGTTTTTCCAGAATATGGAATGCTCTTCGGAGTTTTCTCCTCATATCAGGATAATAAAAAGATCAACACACCCGCGGGATTTGTTAGATTCTTGTTTAATGAATCCTAAGTTTGAATTGTGGCACCACACTCACGTTGTGCATTACTTGGAAAAAATTCTTTATCTTTAAATTAAGTTCAAAGGTAATTTAAGTCAAAACAAATTTTCATTTTCAAGAATATTTTTTAGACAAGTTTTTGATGTATTTATGGAATTATTACCTATAATTCTCTGGAAGTCGTATTTTGAAGCTTTATTAGATTTTGATCCCTTTCCACTTGTTTCAATGTTGTTACTTTTCCTTTCACTTTTCGACCAGCAGAAATTGATTTCAGATTAATACAATTCTTTTCCATTAATGATTATTTATCGTGATGATTTCGTTGTGATTGAATTTTCCTTACTTTATGCAATATTAAATAATCTTTTTATAGTTTGACACGTCGGACATATTCAGCATGTTCGACATGTTCGATAACGCTGAGATGGGTAAAAGCTCTATGCTATGATTTCGACTTGGTAGCTACGATTAATATTGGCAAAAGCTTTTTGCGATGAATAGTTTAACTTGGACGACAAACGGAGATTGGTAAAATAATTGCATTGTATTGCATCCTAACAAAAAACGACTTGAGCACATTTGTGAAACCCTCCTCATATAAGGAGGTGAAAAAATTCTTGATTTTCAACGGTAATGTTAGGTCTGTCTGTAAACTAACATTAATATGCAGGAAGGAAGTGCAATTAGGCCGCTGACGATAGTCATTTGCTGGTTCGTGCATTATTTGAAAATTAAAAGAAAGAAAAGAAAAATAGACCACAAAAGTAGAAATAACCAAATACACTGACTTTTTTTTTTTTTTTTTTTGTTAATGCTTGCAAGTACTTAGAAAGCGCATGTAATTCGCCGAGATTTAACACAAAGAATTCATATTATTGTTAAAAAAAGAAAAACACTAAGTTATAAAGAAATTTAACATAGCTTACGAAAATAATGCTACTAGAATCTTATTTGACTCGAAAAAAGTTGTAATTTAATATCTTCTTTTGGATTGGTGTTTGAGAAAAACATAAACTGATGGATGGGTTTAAAAGATGTGAAATAGTGTGTCGTGGAAAATCTGTATTACCGAGAGATTATTCAATAAGACTAAATGAAACATTTTAGTCCCTAAAATAAGACACCGGCTTAAACAAAAAATTCATGCTGTAATTTAGCAGTGATTCATAATATAAATATACCTGTAGAAATGAACGTTTTTTTTTTTTCTTTATTATTGTTATTAAAACGTATTATCATGACAAAGTATAAACCGTTATTTACATGACAAGAGATACATAAAAGGTTTTTTTTTTAAGAAGATCACTAGTTAACTGACGAAAACTATATATCAACTTCAAAAAGATTAAAACAGTTAAAGCACAAATGGGAATTTAATGATGTTATAGCAGACCAGGCTAATCTAGATTTAATCGTATAGTCAAAACACATGGGAATATCGGTAAAGACTTGTGACAAGTAATAAGGAGATGGCAGAGGTTCCCACAGTGTGTGGCAAGAGCTTCAAAACTAGTAAAAAACTTTAAACTAATGAAATGTGATTTTCCTAGATTTTTTTACAAAATAAAACTTGATCAACCTTTCAGAAAAACTAGCCAAGGTCAAAAATTAAAACAAAAACACAATTCTGGTTTAATTAGATAGAAATTAAATAAGTACTTTATATATTTGAACTGATCGCCCCCTACCCATCGAGGGACCACAATGAAAATAAGGCTTTGGCTTTTCTTGTGCTTATCCCTGCTATCAATACCTGTTGTTTAAAATATTGTGGTTTTTTTTTTTTAACGATGTTCTTAACATTTATTTTGTAAATTTTTTATTGATAGTGAATAAATACTTACTTACTTACTTACTTATTTTAGTCGCCGAAACACACGGCTGGTATATCGTAAAAAATATTTATTGGAAGAAAAAAAATCAACAATTCTTTATCAGGGTAGTTATGATTTGTTGATATTAGTTTACTTATTTTTTATGATGTACATAATATTTTGGGGATTGGGAACTAATTGGGAACAAAATTTTGAGCATTTTGAGAATCAATTGAATATCTCACAAACTTTAATGTATTAAATGTAAACTTAATGTAAACTTAATGTATTTAAATTCATACATCCTGGTAAATGGCCGTGGATATTTTTTTGATGATTTAGTAGTATGTTTCATTTTTAGTATTTTGAAAGGATGGAAGAAACTTTTATGAAATAATTATTTCTTAGGTCTATTTTATTTTTGCGCATATACCATAAATTCTACATTAGGTGCCCTGAGGACTTATCTCAAAATTTATACTTTGAGATGACCGCATAACCAAGAGGAACGCTTATTCGATAGCGGGCACTTGAACGAGCCTTTACGGTGAATATAAAATATTTTTGCTACCAAAAACATTATTGCTAATCAGCGAAAACATTTCAAAAATTCATAATTTTCTTTCGAATTTGGTCAAGAACTGCTAATTCTGCTAATCCTTAAAAGTGAATGTCTACGGAGTTTTCTTCAGTTTTTAATTATATTAAAAAAATGTACTGTAATGTAATTATCTTTTTTGTAACAGTATTTCCCCACTTTTTTTGCAGCTTTTATTTAAATGATATATGAGTTTCATCAAAAAACTTTGGGGAAACTTTAAATGGAAAATGGAAAAAAAATTGCCATGTGACCTTGATAGCATATGATGTTGATATCTAATAGTTATCAACCTTATTAAGTTTAGCCAAAAAGAAAAAAACCAATCGGTAGTTACATTACGATTTCAGTACCAAGGTTTGAGTGAAAATAGCTAAAAAGTTTGACTAAAAATTGCTATTCCTGACCAGAAATCTTTTTTTCTCACGAAAACGGATTTATTACAAAACGAGCCAAAACTTATTACAAAACTGCGGCAGCTTTTTTTTATCACAAAATGAGCCAATATTTTATTTAAAAAAGCGGTAGTCTCGTTGTTAAAAAACTAACCGATTTTATTACAAAGCGTGGCAGGTGTTACAAAATGCGCCGTTTTTATTATAAAACGCGGCAGGTATTACAAAACAATTCACAAAACCCAGTGCTAAAAAAACTTATCTTAGAATTTAATAAATCATTACTGAAAAAAATAGTGGTCTATAACATATTTTCATTTAAATATATACTAAAATAGCAATCATTAATACGAAAAACGAACTAAGTGATTTTAATACCGTCATTAGGTTGGTGTTTGGAAAGGTACCAGAGGTTACATTTCTCTATAGTCGGGCTATAGCATATCAATCGATCATATTGCGACCAAAGCATGAAATTTTGCATATACTTTAAGATACTTTATATCACATTAATTAATTTTAGATGGGGTGCCAAAAAATCTGAGTGGGCGATGACGTCATTTGACCCAGAAACCACCTTCTAAAATTAATTCCTATGTTATAAAGTATTTTTGTACCAAATTTCACACTTGATATTAAACGTTCACTATAAAGTTTGCGGTTTAACAGCGCTATTAATACACTTGCTGACATGCTAAGAGTTTAGTAAACACTATACTAAAAAATCAATCATTGACCTTTATGATGGTTATGATGATATATAAAATATCAGACTAAATACGTATAACCAAGAAGCACAGGAATGCTTGGGTGAAATAAAAATACTACCAAATTTTGAGACACTTGAATGTATCGAGCGTTTTGTATTCCTAACGTATATGAACTAGAAAGTATCAAATAAAATTTCGACTTTGACAGAGCTCCGATGGTTTTTGTTTTCAAAATGTTATCATGATTCCACACAACTACCAACGACTATAAGTGCTGTAAAATTTAAGATCTTCAGAAGTCATTACATGCGCCTTATTTTTTAAAGATCTAACTTATCTGTTCAGAATTTTGGTTGGCATTTGAATGGTGAGTCACTTGCCCCAGTAATAACCGACAGTCTTCCTGCTTCATTTGTACTGATCGAGTTAATTGTATGCGGGTGTAAAGGAGATTGTCGCACAAATCGATGTTACAAGAATAATTTTTTGTGTACCGATACGTGAAAATGTATAGACTGTTCACATGATGAGACGAACGGTTTCAGTGACAAAGAGTTAGATACTGATTCTTTTATTGGATGTTTATAAATAGGATAACTTTTTAATAGGAAAGTAATAGTGTATACATTATTGAGCACCAGCTTTAATTTGTTATGTTCCTTATTTTAAAACCATTATAAAATATCTATTTGTATTTGCCATAATCATTTCGGCTGTGTATAGAATCTGTATATTTGTTAAGTCAATAACTGCAATTCCATAAAAATGGTTAAACATTCATTTGGTTTTCATAAAACACATAAAACTTTACAAATAATATTTTTTAGTAGTTTTTAACATATGAGAATGTTTTAATAATTCGGGCATACTCGCTACTAATTCTATTCTGTAAAATACACAACTATAGCACTAAAATATATATCAATAAATTATTTTAGAACTTACAAACATCAATCATACAATACAAAACAGAATACATATAAAAGGTTTCGTTTCCTCCTTTAAAGGTAATTTGACAGGATCAGAAAATTACGAGTCTGCGCTTCATACAATCTTTAGGAGGTTATATAGTTCTGAGATTAGGTTTTCTTCTTTTTTTATCCAATTGATATAATTTTTCAAAACATACAGAAAACTTGATTTTTTTTTGCTAGCTTTAAAATCGCTGACGTCATTTGTTTTAGCACCCATTTTTTTTAGTTACTTGTTAATACAAAATTTTTGCTTCTAACAAAAAAAATACATATCGAAGTTGTAATTGTTTTATCATTAAATTTTGCAGCATGGTTAAAAATTTGTTAAATTAAAAAAATATTCGTTTATTATGTATTTATTAGTAGACGTCAAGTTGGTACAATAGGAACTCAAGCCTCAGTACAAAATTTTTTGATAGAGGACATAAATTGAAGTTAGACATGGATTGGACAGATACTAGAATTTTTGATAGAATCACCCACGTGTTATTTAAACAAATAAAAAGAACGATATCTAAAAAACAGAACAAATAGCTTTCTTTTTTGATTAAAAAACGTTTAACCCCCCACATTTCTAGATGATTGAAATGTTCTAGTTATTTCACTTTAGCGATGGGTAGACCAGGTCTACCATTGATGTGGTACGTAAAATTGAACCTGTCCTAATAGATCTGAGTAGGGAGTCAGAACTAAGGAAGTGTTTACATGGTAAAACACAAATTGTAAACGAAAGTTTTAATGACACGATCTGGGACCGTATCCAAAAAGTTAATTGTTTCACTACCCGTGTTAGAGTTCGGTGTGTATGACGCAGTTGTGAATTTTAACATTGTTTAAAAAGTAACCACGTTAATATACGAGTGTATTAATATGATTCCAGGTGTTTACACGCAAAAAAGTTTGACAGATGCTAAGTAAAGTATTTATTGCCAAGTAAATCCTAAAGACAAAATAAGACAACAGGAACTTCACCTCAAAAAAAGAAAAAGAAATTGAAACTGAAGAAGTACTCTATGCTGCAGGTGGATTTTAATCATTAATTCGTTATATTTTTGTAGTATAGCTTTTTATTGGCCGGAATTTAGAGAGAACTGCTGGAGCTTTTCGCACGAAATTTTGAAAAAAGAGATGTGGAAACCAAGTATACCTTGTTTATTTTTCTCTGCAGCATCACACATTGTTTTGTGTTGTCACTTTTTCCACAACCTTAACCATAAACCACCCACATGAATTGTTTCAATTTTTTGTGTAAATGTTGTAGTAACATTTACAGTGACATCGTGGTTTATATAGTGTCAAAATCGGACGGAATATCAAAGAACCCTTATGGCAGTTTCAATGACGTTAATACACATCCTATGAAATAGCATTGGTTTCTTGAGTCATTAATGATAAATAATTTAAACACGAGCTCGTAAATGTGTTAAATTAATTCTAGGAAGAAATTTTTCACGAAATTAAAATATTCCAATCTCTTCTATATCAAAAGAATATTACAACAATACGTAAATTTCTTGAAGGTATTGTGAAATATATTTACAAACAAAATAAATAGCCTCGGTTTCACAATAAAACATCTATATATAAATTCTAATAGATCTGAATAAACGTAGAAATTTTGGTTTTATCTTCTTAAATCAAACCATCGCGATATTGACGATTTAATTATAGGTCTAAAAATGTTTTGGTGGGGATGTCTTAAATGAGTGATTAAGCCCCCAACTCCTGAAATCTTGACCAGGCAATATATTTTTTAAAATGTGACTTTAGCACGTTTAACTATTAAACCTTACCAACACTGGTAAAATCTACGAAAAACAATGGAGAGACATTCTTGTCAATGATTTAAATTTTTTAAACTTTTAAATGCAATTAAAAAGATCAAATTTTAAATCGCTTTTGATATACACTGCTTAATTATTCACCACCTAGAAATCGATCATTTCGGAGATCGGCATACCCATACCAAGACAATAGCAATATGATAATCTTCTTTTAATTTAATGATTCCACACAAAATTTTTCGTTTTTAAATTAATTGAATTTCGAATAAACAACCATGTAATTTAATATTGTTCTAGTAAAAAATACTAAATAATATATGTACATGCCATCTTCATGAAAGATTCGAAATGCATCTTAGCCAAATTCAAAGTTATTTTGATAAGTTATATTTTTCCATATCACTCTGGTATCTCGCTTTGTCCTTTATAGCAAGCTGGAGATACGGTTCTCTTGCATTTTTGTCTAGGTTTTTCCATTCGGCACCAATCAGTTTCGAAATATCAGTAATTCTCAATTTAGGGTTTTCAGCTTGTAGTTTAGGTCGAACATCGTTAGAAAAATGAAAATATGAAGACCTAAAAGGAAAAGTTTAATAAATATCCAATTATTACCTCGGACGAAATTGACTAAATTTTTCATTGGTGAGAAAATTTTTTTCCCAAATCCAAATTCAAAAAAATGCATTTCTCTCGATATAACAAAAATATAAATAGAAATTAGAGCATGCAATTATCTTTATACTCAATATTATACTCGCTCTACTATTTCTCACTTAAAATAATTCTTGGGTCGGCTATGTGATTTATGAATTTTTCCTAGCAGGGGAGACCACATTTATGTTTTTTATTTCGTTATCTTTCATTCGTTTAAAATAGCGATGCAATTTAAGACACACCAGATAACGCAAACAAAAAGAATCAATTAAAATGTTGGAATGTTTCAATCTTGCTCTAAATATTAATACCAAAAAGTCCTTGCTTGAATATAGAAGAAATGCAAAATAACAATAAAACTTTTTTAAACTGTCAGCGATTATTTAACGAGATCGGGAAATACAAAACAGAGAAAACAAAAGGTACTTTTTAATAACAGAAGAATTCAAGATGGCATACAGTTCCCAGACAAACTTTTCCCCACAGAAAACTTTTTTTACAGTTTTCTGATTAGCTTATAGAATGAGATTGAAACTTTTACATTTAGTTAAACTTTATTAAGCATCAGTCGGTAAAAGTCATAAAATTAAAAGATATATCAGTTATCAGTGATTGGTGAAAATTAATATTTAGATCTTCATGTTTTCTGCAATAATTACTGACAACAATTTATAAACATTAAGCTATCTCACTTCATGTCATTACAAAATGATATCATCATGAATTTTTAGTGTGTACTCATTTTTTCCCCTATTTTGACATGATGAAGTCAATAATAATTTGGACAACAATGTTTTTTTAAAAACTTACAATTAATCATTTTTTGAAATTTTAAACAGGGGCAAAATTATTAGTAAGACAAAAATTACCAAATTTTTTTAAAGTGAATAATAATTAATAAAGTATTCATGATAATGAAAACATAATAAAACAGAAGTAAGGTAAAATTGTCAAGAATTATTAAAGTTACTCCTGAATAATAAAGCGAGGATTGTTTATAAAATCGTGGTAATTCCTTCCATAAACTAATATTGACAGAAAAAAAAGAAGAAGAGTACCAATTAAAACTCTCTTTGTTGAGGATCTTAATTAACCATAACAGTTTTCTCTTTTATGATTCAAATGTGGACGTATCCATTAGAAAAAGAATTTTAAAAATAATTTCCAAAAAAATCTTATTTTTCTCAATAGTAGCCACAGTTCAATAGTTATGACTGTTTGAAATCTCAAAGTTCATCAACTTTCCTGTCAAAATCTTTTAACCTATTTGAAATAAAAGTAGGGACACTAGTGAGTGTGTGTAGGGGGTAAAATTTAAAAATATAATTTACAAATTAAAAACAAGAAAGTTCTCTTCATCAGAGAAAACTCAGTATAAAAATGTAAAATACTAAATGTAAAAAATTTATGTTATAGTACTAATAGTTAAAAAATCTAACACATATTAAAAAAAAAAAAGACTAAATGTCACTCACTTCAAAGCTCTTTGAAGAAACCAAATGCAGTAAAATAAAAAGCTTGCTACCTTACCAGTTAGTTATTTCTGCACCCTTCACAGATATGTACAAGATCTCAAAAGAATATCTCATACATAAAACTACTAAAGCGGTATACTGTATAAGAAGACCACCTATGATATCCATGGCTTTTTGAATTTAGAAAAAAAAAAAAAAATTCCACCTAAATTTTAAAATAGTTCCATGTGCACCATGTCAGATATTGATAAAAATTTGATCACTTATTAACCTTCATA
>JAUZNK010004726.1:0-10291 GCA_035046665.1 Euphysa ruthae | reverse complement strand
CTTGTATTAAAGCTGGCTTGAAGTGTTCAAGCTTCTGCAAGTGGTGCCTCGAAAACAATTGTTCTAATGTTGTGGACAAATTTAGCGATGAGGATAACGAGGAGTTGCCCATTGACGATGATAGGCATTTTTTAGATGCTTTTAGGACTAGAGGATTTTTTGCATTTTTACATCAAAAGCTTCGTTTTGGTCTATCTTTCAGTTTATATTTAAAGCCCCTGGTTACCAAAGTTACCATAAGAACAATATGATGATAACAGATGATATATAATATGACATATTTCTAAATTAACTTCTAGGATAAGCCTATTTTTAGCAAAGAAAATAATATTTTAGCATATCTATTTCCTGATTTTTTTACCTCCTGGAGGCCATTTTTACCGTAGCAACAAAAGAAAATCGTTAAAAATTGAATGAAAAGTTTTACCAAACTATAATTAAAACAAAAACATCCATTGACGACCATTTATTGAATGTTAACATCACCTTATTTATTATAAACTTGGATGAAAATTGCGAATTTTTTCATAATTTTTCATATTTACCCCCTGTCACGTTTTAACGAATAAAAATTTTTTCCCAAACTTTCAGGATTGACCCTATGGATTTTATGAATCTCCACAAAATTATCTTTCCAACTGTATATAATATGTCCCTATATAAATTTTTTCTAGGCTAGGCCTTTTTTGCCAATATTCTACTGGACTATTGACAAAAAAACCATTAACATTCCGTTCGAATGTTAACCCCAAATTGTTTAAATATTAAATTTCGTGTAAAGGCGGGTGTACATACTGTAAGTTAAATTTAAATTCGTTTAAAATTGAAATATATTTTTAATTAAAAATATTTTTATTTCACTATGTATGTAACAAAATCATTTTTTGCATAAACTTTTCTTCCAATAGATTAAAACCAAATCAAAATAAATTTCAATACTGTCGAAAAGAAATTTATTTATATGTAAATACAATTACTGGTAACGTAAGAAAATTTTTTTGTTTGTTAAATTCTGTTACAGTTATTTTCTCTCATCAATTACCATATACCATTTTTAACTTTTGCTTGCCAACAAGCTTGCAATGCTGTAACTTTTGATGTACAGGAGTATTTCGCTGCAGAGTGAGCTTTGACGTTCCGGTGTTTTAAGTTAATAGATACTACTGTAGATGGATATTGAAACCTGAAGATATTTAAGTATAAATGTTTGTTTTTGAATTGGTGTTAATGTAGTTGGGTATTGAACAAGATGTTTGGATAAGAATTGGTATAATTTGATTATGTTAGGAGGGTGTTTAGAGAGAAAACTTGTAAAGTGGTTGCTTGGGAAAGTTTTTGTGCTAATTAGACAAATATCTGAATTAAAATAAATTTTATTTCAGATCAAAACCAAATTCGATAGAAGCAAGATTCATTCAAGTTTTGGGTTTTTCTACAAAAAGATCTTTTTTTGTCATTTCAGGTCATTTAATAGATTTGGGACTATAAAAAATTTTTTTTATAGCCTACAGCCAATATTCTCCTTGGGGTACGATCAAATTTATTATTTTTGTAACCTTTGAAGTAGCTCAAAGGTATTATCTTCACACATTGGAAAAGATTCGACAACCTAACGCCCAAATTGTCAGTCCGTGGAAAACTATTCGCATTTAAGAGGCCTGTTACCCCTAAGACCAAATAAGTAGGTAGGAGTATTTACCATTTCAATTTTAAATATTGTGATGGATTTAATAATCATGGATGAGAGAGCTAGGCACATGACATGGGTTGTTAATAGACATCAAAAACTATTAATTTGAAAAATTTTGTACTGGTGAAAGAAAATATTTATAATTCTAATCTTAATATTATTTTAAATTAAAAAATTTTTTTTTTTTTCAAAACGCAGTTAAGGTTTGTGTTACGCTAAGGTTAGACGAATCGCATATTGGCTTTTAAGCTGCAAGCTCATACTATACCCCGAAGTATTTCATTCGGCACATATTCTGATTCGGCACTGATATACGAGGATTTCGTTGCTACAAATGATTTTATATTAGGGACTTTCGAAAAATTTAAAGTAAATTTATTTCTTACAGAGACATGCTAAAGCTTGGAAAGAGTAAACAATGGCCGGATGCGCTAGAAAAATTAACAGGATCAAAGAAGCTTTCAGCTGGACCAATCAATGAATATTTTGCTCCTTTGAAAAAATGGTTAGAAGATCAAAGAAAAGATAAAAAGTACATTCTTGGTTGGGATGGAAAAAATAGCTCATCTGCTAATACTCAGAAATTTTCATTTACTTTGTTTTTCATGGTTACAGTATTAGGAGTCTTAATTATGACGGTTTAATTTGAATAAAATTTGTTTTTAAAAATTCTTAAGTTTTATGATTGTATTCTACAAGTTTATAACCTGTTTTAAGCTGGTTGTATTTCCAACTGAAGCAATTTGCGTCTTAACGATAATTAGCGATCAATTTTACAGAAATAAGCGAAATAAAAACAATATTGAAATTACGAAGGAAATTTATAATTCAACCATTTAAAATAACCATTAATATTTATCTTAGTGGAACTGGTTTGTCAACAATTTGGGAAAAATATAAGGATTTACACAAGCTGCCGAATCATTCAGATTAGTTTTTTTTTTTAATTTTACTGGAAAAATAGAGGAAAATGACCGACAGAAACATATGCTTTTTACTGCAAATTATAGAAAATCTAGAGAATGCCTATAATCGTAAAATATACAAAATGAAATTTTTTCACTGTTAAATAGTTTTTAAACGAATGAAATATATTTAACAGTTTCACACAAAATTTTTTATTTTTGTTTTGGTTCTCGCTGTTCATTGATTAATATTTCCGCGGATAATTAAATTTTAACCAATTTTTTGTGTTTCTTTTGAGTTTTAAAAAAAAATTTTCCTTTTAACGAGGTTTATATAAAACTCTTTTTATCTGTTTTTTAAGAATTCTTTTTATAAGAACCATTAGGCTCCGATTAGTCAAAATAATGAATTATTTAATAACAGAATAATACTTCGACTCAAAGTTATTCTCAAATTAACAGCTTTAATTTGCGCAAACTCTAGGGTCTTCTTCTTTATAGTTTTAGGTTGCATGCTATGTACTTATAGTATGTTTCAACTTCAAAACTTTCATAATAATAAAAAAAAATCTTCTGAACTTTAAATCAATTTTGAGAATAATTTATGACGTTTTTCCAAATCTCTAATTCTTTTATGGCAAATATCGCTAATAAATAAATTGCTGTATTAAAAAAGTTTCTTAAATCTCTTCAAAATAAAATTACTAAATATAGTGATTCAGTCCTTTTTCTCGAAAATAATGCTCTTTTTAGCGTTGGTTTTATTTATTAATATATACGTAAATACGTATAAACGCAAATCCTTATATTCGAATGAATTATTTGTCTCGTAATCCTTATTTGTGGCGGAAGCTAATTTTTTTGTCTAGATATCGAAAATTTTGATAAGGGAAAATAAAATTTATATATATATATATATTTCCATTAAATCTTTTTATGTGACATTTTCTGACATCAAAAATAAATTTATTTTAAATCGTTATTTTTGTCGGGAACATGGGTAGTTAGTTTCTACCTTTCTGGGTTTTGGAAGTCAAAAAACCTAATACAACCTAAAACTTCTGTTTTCCAAAATTCTGTCTAGAATTCTTTTGAAGTCAAAACATGCCTTAGAATTTCAATTATTTTAACTTTTTTTGTTTCTCTAGATTGTTTTAACAAAGTAATCGAAGTTTGTTAAAACAAAAATACTAAGCTTGATTTTTTCCATCCATTATCCCAGGTTTTTTGTTATGAAAATATTTCACAGTTATAGTTTTTTAAATTTTTTTATTAAGATATATTATGATAAGGGTAGAAAGGCGAAGATCTGGTTTTTTCTGTACTACACCCGAATATGACCAATTGTGATCATTTTAGTTTTAAATTTAATATTTTTTGAATCTTCTCGAAGTCCTTTTAACTTTTTTTTAGACTTGAGCTGCTAGAAAAAAATATTTTAAACCATTTGGCCACCTGTCAAAAATTGACATATCTTTTCCCAAAATAATATTTCGACTCTTTCATAAACCATCTTGCACATTTCATTAGGCCTATCATTTAGTCCAAAGATAACATTTAGACTTCGATTTTTATCTCACCGTTTTTAAAATCATATTAAACCAACAGGTGTTTTTTTTAATATACGTAATATTATAATTATAATATAATCAATATATTTTTAATAAATATTTTAATTTTTCTCTAATTTTCAGTCCTACCAAAACGTTATGACGTTACAAGATGTGTTGTATTTTTATAATTATATTATATATTTCTAATACGCCGAACAATTTTTGAAATTACTGATTATTACCTGATATTAAATATTAGTTTACTAAAAATATTTGTTATGTTAGAAAGCATTTTGGGACGCTTTCAATTATTTTATTGAGACTGAATTTTTTTTTTTTTTTGATTTTCTGGCTGGCTCTTGTGCATATTTTTTTTTTATTTTTTTTTGTTTTTGATAATTATTAAGGAAATTCTTGTTTAATAAACTCATATCGAAAATTTGCTGCTTAATTTTGAGGATGAAAATCCCTCTTGATCTCAAAATTTCGTTAGACAAGTTTTATGGTTGAATGGCTGAGGGTAGCCTAAAACACCTGAGGTGGAAAGCTCCAAAGTTTTCTGATTAAAATAATGTTTTTCAAAATACCATTTTGAATTTTGGAAAGTGATTATTCTGATTGGAGTTTCGATTTTTTTTTCCTGACTATCACGAAGTTTTTGTATCATTTTTACACATGTAGCTATGATGGATGAAAAACTAAATTATATTGTAGTTTTGGCATGAAACTTCTTGATATTTTAAGTAAATGACTTCCGTGTTCTCAAATTATCCTGTAAAAATCCTGGAAAAAAAGTATTAAAAATTACCTGGGTTGACGAGAAGTCTAGACGAATATTTTTTTTGTAATTATTATTATTATCTATAAATTATTATTACGTAAATGATACTTAATTTTATATATTCGATATAAAATAAAAACAATTTTTCGTGCTTAGTAAATTCATCTTTGTAATGATCAAAACAAAAAAAATTAAAATTCAACAGAATATTTTCATTTGTGTCAGCACCATCCCAGTAAAATTCGTTATTAAGGTTTTGAAGTTTTTTTTTATAATTCTAAACACTGTAGGTTTTCTCGGTTGGAAATGGAATAAAAGCGAAATGCAGAAAAAGAAAGAAAATTCGTGATGTAAATTTATCGTAAAATATTTTGGAGATGTTGCACTTCAGGAAATTAAAATATATTGAAATATCCGGTGACGTTATATAATAACGTATGTCGTTTTTTTTATTTATTATTTAACATACTTCACTAAATATTTTTCAAATCTTTTGATTTCTCATTTCCTTTCGTTGTTTTTCCGTATCGTAGCGGAAATTCTATTGTAAAGGACTGCTTCGTGTAAATTAAAAATTAATAACCAGTAGCCCTTATTATAGTAGCGTTTACTATAGATCCGTTCATACGTAAACTTTAAGACGTAAAACTTTGTTTGTACAATTTTCGCTGGGAATAAAGATAAAAACACTCTAGTGGCTTGATATTAACCATAATACATCGCAGAGCAAAAATGTTCAAATTATGTATGTTTATCGCAGCTTTAACCTTAGCGCTCAATTGCGGGGAAGCTGCCATCAGTTGCAGTCAGTGTACTGAAAGGTTTTTTGAAATATATTGCAGTGATGGGAAGATGCCTTTTACGTGTTTCAGGAGGCTTAATCTATGCCAGTCTTGTGACAGAGGTTATAAAAATCGTAATGAATTGCGCAGTCCAGTAAAAAAGAAGTATGCTTTCACAGTTAATAGGTAAAAAGAAAGTTAGAGATGACGAACAATAAACATAGCAATTTAAAGCTGGTAGAAAGCTGGAATTTAGTTTGGACAATATATATCAATATATAACTATACATAAATTTAATTTATAATATAAATTTTAGAAACATTGCAAGTTATTGTTCTATAAAATATAATTTTAAAATTTATAGTATAGTTTTAAATATATAGTCTTTTTTTTTTTTTTTTTTTTTTGATAACTTATTAGGGATGCCATAAAATAGAGCTGCAGGAGTTTCTTTTTCTTCCAAAAATTTTGTAATATTTTTTTTAAATCGAAATTGATTGGAGGTTGATGAGCGTTTTCTTCTATATAGAGTTCCACGAAATATTACGTAGTTGTTTTGTTACGCCATTATGAAAGGATAAAAATGTAAACAAACAACCCGCCAGCATTATTATTTTTTTTAAATCTGTTCTGATTAATGATTTCGTATTTTAAATCCTTAGATTTACTCGCTCAAAGGTAAAGGTTGCTGAAATAAACGGGGCATCTGGAATTATTTCACAATTTGTGAATAAGAACCGATGTATCGCAATATTAAGGTTTTTTAACGCTAATTGTATATCAGACGTTTTTGATATAACTATTATTACCTTAAGGGAAGAAATTTACAATACAATTCCTCAGTTATTGCAAAAAAGGACAAAAAAACGCCCAAAAAATATAAAAGACATCACGAAATTCGTGATCCGCCAAATTTTCTTATCTTCATAAGAAATAAACACAGCACAACCTTAGATTCGATTCATTTTGTAGTTGAATGTGCCATTTTCTAACATTCATGGAGAAACTACCTGAATATATTGCTCTCTATTTATTTATGTTAACATATTTATATGTATTACCTCCATAATAACCATGTTAGCATTAATGAAGAACCAAATTTTTTGTTTGGGAAATCAGACTAGATTTGCTTATATACAGGGTGGCTCTCAAAAGTTCGAAACCCACTGAGGGAATGATTCAATTGGCTTTTTTGTCATGCAGTAATTGTATTGTTTTTAACTCAATTGTTTCGAACCAACCGACGTAGCTATAGTTTTTAAACCATTATTTCCTAGTTTAGCAAATAAGTTTTATCTCATTTCTTTTCCTAGCTACGTTCATGGAAAAAATATTTAGAGACTTATAAGCCACTATGACACCTTAATAATTGAAAACATTTCCTCAAGCAGTTAAAAATATGGATACACTACCCTTGGTACATTCAACTTTAGGTTTACTTTTTGGTTTTTGACTTTAAAAATTAAGAAAGAAAGTTTTTTCTCTCCCAGATCTAACTGATGAAAGTGAAAAGTCCGTTCTCATGTGGTTATCTCGTCATTTTTGCGAATATGGTTCATTTTTACAATAAAAAAAACTAAAATTTGATGAAAGTGTGATATAATATGGGCATGATTGTAGCCAAAAAATTGCTTCTGAAAATCTCAAAAGGGATTCAATACTCATGCCTGAAATTAAAAAGGGAAGAGAATTAAATGGTTTAAAAAATCCTATTAAAAAAAAGTACTATAACAAGAATACTACCATTCAATAAAAAATACTACAATGATTTACTTGTAAGTCAAACAGCTCTATTGTCATACACTAATTGTATTATTTTTAACTCAATTGTTTCGAACCTTACATAGTTATATTTTTAAACGATTATTTCCTAGTTTGGCAAATAAGTTGTGTCTTCGTCATTCTCATTTCATTAACTAGCTAGCTAAGAAATTGTTTCTGAAAATCTGAAAAGGTATTCAATACTCTTGCCGGAAAATAAAAAGGGATGAGAATGAAATATTCTAAAAACTACTATTCAATAAAAAGCACTACAATAAAAAAACAAGATATTTCAGGTAACTAGTGGCTAGAATTTAAAAACAACAAAAGATTGAAAGCTAAAAACAATTATTTATAAATAAAACAGTATTAAGTTTTTTAATGTTTTAGGCGTCACTTTTACTTGGTTAATAATGTCAAATCACATTTATTGCCCGACATTTAAAACAAATGAACACAACAATAAGAAAGACTGCATAAATTAAGAAAACAGAAGAAAGCAATCCAGCTAAAACCAAGAACAATGTCTAATATCATGTCTGATATAATGTCTAAGCAACATTTTCACTTTTACTTGGAACTAGTAGTCGTGGAACTTGGTTGGTGTTGATAACTGTGAGGGTTGACATAGAATACTCTATAACAACTCTCATATTGATGTATTGTTTGAAAAAATCTATTTTATTGCATAATACAACTGATGTTAATTTCTATACCATCTCATGTGAGCAGATTAAATTTATCTTATTTTCTCATTGGTAGTTAGAATGGTGAATTTCATTTCATTTGAAGAATTTTCTGTGTTTCTAACGAAGCTGTTAGAAGTTGAAAGAAATTATAAAATGATCTTCCACTTCTACTGGGTGCTTGAATTTTGGGCAGTGAAGTAACTTATCCAGCGAATTATAGATGGAATTTATAATTACAACTTGAATCACCTCTGTGGTAGTTTCGGCAATGGTGACATTTGAAATGATAGAATCAGCTAGAGTTTTGATTGTTGATTGCTCAGACGTTTTCAACACTTGAGAACCGTTAAATTTGGTAAACATAGCACTTGATATTTAAAAAAATTTATTTAGTTCAACTTTTCTTGTTAATTGGCCACACAATGTTAGCTGCTTAAAGACTGTTACCGGTATCTTGAGATGATTGAAACTCCAACGCGCCCTCGATTCGACAGGACTGAACTCATAAACGTTCACTCTAATGATTACTCTACTATAAAAATTCTCCTTGTTAACATAATCTGCTAGGATATGGGACATTCTTAGGATGGCGTTTTAAAGGAAACTTTAATTCAACAGTGATCACCAGACCGAACCACATGGCTCACTCTGATACCAGAATTTAGGACAAATCTTGGATGTACATCAATGTTGAAACAGACAAGCCTTACTTCTTTAGTTTCTTTATTTTTAAGAATTTCCAGCCTGAATTCTAATCTTTTATTACTTAAAAAAAACGTGTCTTGTTTTAAATTCGAAAGTTTATGTTTATGTAAGCTGATGAAAATATTAAGAAGTAAATTGGATGAGGTAATCATCCATTTTCTTGTGCAGAATCCCACTCATTAATGTAGCAAAAAAAACAATTTAGTTTGGAATTAAAAGGAAAATAGAAAAACTGATCTTACTAATGTTTAATAGTTAATCTAACTTGTTCCCTTCTTGGTAGGACCATGCGATAGGATAGGTTGATTGCCTCGTGTATGTTTTGAAACTGAAAAAATAATCTATGGTCGTGTGACCATTCATTATTTTGATAAGGCCATTCTTTTTAAAAGCTTAGGCCAAAGTTGACCATAGACGTCTATGAGGTACTGAGATTTTGATAAAAAATAATTAATTTCTTAATTTCTAAGCTCAAGATTTAAATTCTTTCAACTATCATACATGAAATTTTTTAACGAGCTAAAGTACTAAAAAGTGCGTATTTGGCAGATTAGGACCAAATCAGCAAAAATTAATTCTGCAGCAGAGCATGCTTTATTCCAACGTAAAAAATGTACTTTTTAAAAAAAATTTCAAATAACAATAAATTTCATAAATAGATACTAAAAATAATCTCAAGACAAAAAAAAAACACAAAGGTTCAACAAAAATTGCACAACATGCTAAAGTATAGACATTTAAATAATGACTTTCAGAGAGTAAGTTTTGACATATTGGGTCATAACTCAACCAAAAAATACATAGTAACACTAAGTTTCATCAGTACTCTCGACACTCTAATTGACGGGCAGTCTGGAATAAGCGTCCACTCTGGAAAATTTGTTCGAATTAATAAGCGTCCACTATGTAATAAGCGTCCACCCTAGAAAATCTGATGAATATTAATAAACGTCCACCATGAAATAAGCGTCCACCCTAAATTTTGAATTTTTAGGTTTCTTAATTGTTCGACTGATAGAAATGGTTAGGAAAAGAAAGAAACATGCCAATCAAACATGGCTAATCTAATTTATAGTACTTTCGTACGTCGTCCAGCTCCAGCTTTTCGGAACTTCTTTGCAGCCTAAGGACCACCAACAAAACCCTCATCACCAAGAGTATCATCTAAGAGACACCGTTTGGCTATTTTCCTTGCCTTCTGGAAGGTAGGAAGGATCCTTACATGGCACATCCTTTAAGTCTATGTAATGTTCTGGAATACTTTTTGAAATATACCCTTCCTTTGGCTTCTTGACTACTCGCTTCTTCCGTTTCTGATCAAAATATGTGAAATTTGATTCTTCGTACAACAATTTTTTTTTTTATAACTTTTAGCAACTCTTCTTTTTCTTTAAAAGAATACTTTCCCTTCAATGTTGCAAATG
>JAUZNK010004725.1:0-10292 GCA_035046665.1 Euphysa ruthae | reverse complement strand
GAGATACAACATGGGTCGTTATTTTTTAAATCTTAGATTTTTATACAGTATACAATCTTTCTTAACACCAGCCTTAAAACGTGCTCTATGCAATGCTCTGATTCAACCTCATTTTGACTACGCATATTCTGCCTGCTATTTAGGCCTCAACGAATCACTTAAAATCCGTTTGCAAAGTGCATAAGAAATAAATATATAAGATTTTGTTTAAGTATGGATAATCGTGCCCATATTGGTACTGAGCAGTATAAATTGGTTTCCTGTTTATATGTAGGTTAATCAGGGTATTGCTGCACATGCATTTAAATTCTGCAGTAAACCCAACCTAAATTACATGTCTGAAATCATTAAAGTTTCTGAGAATAGAAGAATCCTATGCAACGATCATCTAAAGTTTCATACAGCCTTGAGAAGATCCACCATGGGGAAAACATTGTCTATCATCAAAAGGTCACCTTATATGGAACAGCCTGTCTAATGAAATAAAATCAATAAGATCCCAGGGGAGCATAATTTTTGTGCCGTTACTTGCCACCATTTGTTTTTTATCCTAATTTTTATCCTTGTTGTTATTTTTTGTTCTATATTTTCTTGTTTTATAATTTTCATAGCTTAAGTATATTTATTTGTTGCAGAATAAATACTTATTTACTTATCTTTTGCCATGAATAGTTAAAGAGCATACAGGCAATATTTTGCGATGATTTTTAAACAAAACTAAGGTTTTCATAAAGGAACCTATGAAACAATTTTTAGTAGCCAGAACTGACCTTGATTGATTTTGATGCTAGCTTTTGAGTGCCAAGATTATACAGAAGTTTTTATTGGCTTAATCCAAATTCTTTATAATCTTACTAATTCAGAAATTATCAGGGGGTGTGAACTGTGAACATTTGGCTTTGAAATAAACTAATGTTTAGGGTTAATATAAAGTTTCTGTTTTTTTAAATACATCAAGTTATATGCTTATTTGTTGTTTAATGCTTTTTCAAAGCATTTCAGAGGCAGAGAGGAAATTTACAAATAAAAATAATAAATCTGGTATATTTTGTAGTTAAAATTACCTTTTTTTCTTAAAAAATCAAATTAAAATGATTAAAAATCAAATTATTTATTTCAGTACCTGGAAAAAGCTCAATTTTGGAGTGATGATCTATTATCTGTTGAAGGCTGTACAATAGAATCTGAAACTACGTTAAAAGAAACACTCACATCTCATGATGAATTGAAGAAAAACATGGCTGAATCATATGAGAAAGTTAGCATTGAAGCTAAGTCTTTGCTTAGCGCTTTACAACGACCACCCCTTAATGATACACGTGAAGAGAAGGTTCGTTCACGGTTATCAGATTATACCGAAGCTGCATCTCATGTGATGGATGTAATCGTTGATATGTATGAACAGAATAAACAATTAAATATTCTTTGGGAAAAAGTTCGTGTTAGAATTCATCAGAAGTACAAGTTTTACCTGTTCCAAGCTGATTGTGACAAGGTGATTTTTTATGTATTTTTCTTTAAATTTTTTTTTAAATATTTGATAGGTACAAATGAAATAATTTTTGTGTAAACAGGTACACATGAAATAATTGTTGCGTACACATGAAATAATTGCTGCGTACTCAGGTACACATGAAATAATTGCTGTGTACTCAGGTACACATGAAATAATTGTTGCGTACACATGAAATAATTGCTGCGTACTCAGGTACACATGAAATAATTGTTGCGTGAACATGAAATAATTGCTTTGTACTCAGGTACACATGAAATAATTGCTGCGTACTCAGGTACACATGAAATAATTGCTGAGTACAAATGAAATAATTGTTGCGTAAACGGGTACACATGAAATAATTTGGCTAAAAATATGAACATAGTTCTTTATACCCTTCCTCCATGAACCAATCTCTTTCAGAAGCACTGTTTGTATGTTCTATATATGATTATAGGTTTAGTCGTGGTTTCATTTTGTCATCTGAAAATTATTTTTTATTTTAAATAAGTAATAAAAACTGTTATATTAACATTTATTTCATAAAACTGACTACAATCATTAAGATGTTCACACTGGTTTTATTAAACAGACTAAATGTAAACAGAGGAAATTAATTTTTTTAGGTTTTTAGAAATTCCTTTGCAAATAGTTTTGCATGCTCAACTGTAAAGTTTCATTAAAATATGCATTACCTTGAGTGTTTATCTTGAGTGTTTATCTTCCTACATCTTTCTTTCAACAACTTAATATTCTATATTTCTGTATTTTTCAAGATCATTGTTGTTTTTATCTTTCTTTTTCTCTGTTTAAGATTGATCTGTAAATCTCTTATACTTAACACAGCTCAGGTGCACTAAATAAGATTTTATTACAACTCTGATTCTTTTATATATCTAAATAAGAAAACATGTGTTTGTGGTTTGTTTAAAATTATATGTTCACATGTGCTCTGTTTTACTTAATAAATGTTTAATCATTTAGTAAAAATTTCAAATCTTTTAAATAGTTAGCCATGAGATATATTGTGTTGTTAATTTTTAACACTTCTAAATTATGGTTAATTCTAGAGTTAATTAAATGTGTTGTCCTCCTCATTCAACATTAAAATTGTGGAAGGATGTTGAAGTGCAATTGATTAGTTGATTGATTGGTTGATTAGATTTCTGACTCACTGTTTTTTCTTAATGTTTGAGTTTTTAATAACACAAAACTTTTTTGTTGTAATCTAGTTTATCAATTATTTCCAGTTGGTAACGGCAAAGTGTAAAGGATTAATAGTTTGATTTAAAAACTAATTCGAACCGACTCAAGTTTTTACTGTAGAATATTTAGGAAGCTTTTTTTTATTTCGTACCTTTATCTTGAACTCACGCGAGTTTGATTTCATTTTCGCCAGAAATTTTTTGATGCTTTAAAGAATATTTTGTTTCTTAATCAGTTGTTTTGTTAGTATACACGTCAATGCAGCCAATCACTTGTAATCTTTTCTAAATCTCTCATTCTCTCAAAAGCTGAGTGCATCTTCCAACCCATTGAAAATTTTTGAAATGAATTAATATCTATGCATACGCTGCTTTGCCATTCTTGTTGAATTCACTTATAAAAAATATTTTCACCATAAATCAGCTCTCCGCGGACTTTTTAAGCCCTTTAAAAAACGCTCTTTTTTTTTATGCCGTGTTTTGTTTATTCTTTTTTCTCATGTTGATGTTCTTTGATTGTAAAAAAAGAATTAGTGTTAGAGAAAAGTGCAAAAGGTATGTAATTCTGGTATTTAAATTTTTTTGCTCATAAATTCTGATGATAACATGATGTTTATGATATTTATGATATTTATAAGATGATATTTATATAGAATTGAGGTTTTCACTTTATAAACGTAATGAATAACATTTTGAAATTTACATCAATAACAATAATCCAATTTAAAAGGTATGAAACCATCGAAGAATTTTCTTGCAGGAATTGCGAGAGCAATAACAAACTTGTTTTTTCATTTAAAAAAATTTAGTTTAAAGATTTAACAAAAATTTAGGTGGTAATATAGTCTAAGGGATTTTTTTAAGAACAAGATATCAAATTAACATTTTTGGATATGTATCTTTACAAATAGTCAAAAACTAGAAAAATTCATTGAAAAATTTTATTTTGTCTTGATCTGAAAATCTATAATGGCGGAAAACTGTTCAAAAAAGCTCAAAAATAGGCAAATTTCAAAACATGGTATTTTCTTTTTAGCTTATCCATTTTAAATAAAATTTTAAAGGATTACTAGCGATAATATAAAAAATCATTTAATAGTCGGTATTTTTGCAACATTTTGTTGCTCGTGTTATTGGTATTTTTTTCATTACTGATTATTTTAATTGGAACCTGAAGCATGGAAACACGTAATACTAAGCACCTAGTAATTTACAGGAAAATTGCAACTGTCATATGATTTCTTATATTCTCGTTAGATAAAAACATCATCCTGAAAATTTGATGAAAGAGCTTAATTCAGTGTTGAGATTTTGTGTTTTGAAATAGTGCAATCAATCAAAATATCAAATGAGCAAATGTGCAAAAAAATAAATAAAAAAGATAAAAATAATTGTTTTGAGTATAAGCAAAAGCTTTCATACTATGAACTTTAGATTATAAAGAGCTGCGGAAAACAAAGGAGATAAATGAAAATCACATAAAAGGTGACAGCAAGATCTTTTAGGAGAAGAAAGGTGGTAATTTTTGGTTACTAAGGCGTTGTTAAGAGAAAAAATTTAATTTTTCAGCTGTATAAAGACAAAAACAGCTTAAAGAACTGTTCATTGAGTTCAAGTTGGAGGATATATTGAAGTGACTAATTTAAACATAAGATTAATTAAAAAAAAAATTTTTTTTTTTTTTTTTTTTTGGCCTTTTTAGACTATGATACCACCTTGAATATTTAGAAAATGAAAGAAATTTTGTTGATAATTTTGATAGGAATTAGTACTGAACATAAAGCACAACTTGCTTTTTTTTTTTGGCGATTACAATATTATCTGTCATTATGGAATCCAGCTGTGTTTCACTCACCAGATAAGCTAGCAAATTTTTTTCTAAACTTAGCAACATTAAAACATAAAAAATGCAAATTCCTTCTTTTAGTTGTTTGCCAATTGGTTTTTTTGAATTTTGCTGATGTTTTTTCTTTTGTTTGCTTTTGAAATTATTATTCATTTATTTATTTAACGTTGGTAACAATTACATAGTTGAATATAAATATTGAATATAAATATAATATATTATTATAAGCACCAACTGCAAACCAACAAACGTATTTTTAAATTAATTTTTATTTATAATATATCAATTCTAAATAATACATGTTAGTTGTTATGAGATTGAAAAGCAATTGTGTAAGTTAGGAAGTATCAAAAGATTCTTGCATGAATGAATTTGTGCGATAGTTAACTATACAGCAAGTAAGAGTTCATTTTGCAACTCTTCTTAGGTTTTCTATATTAACTTACAACTTTCCTATTTTAATAACTTAAATACACAAAAGCATCTCCTGGTGCTTTATATGGATATACCATTTAATCAGTAGTTCTAATTTATCAAAAGATAAATCTTTAGATAATGAATAAAGTGCTCGCTTGTAAAATAAAGGGTGGCCAGTACCCCTGGGAACTCCTGGAATTGCATTAAATTCTTGAAAAACTCCTGGAAAGCAGGATAAATGAAAAATCTTGGAAACCTGATATTTATTTTATCAAATCCCTTATTTTCCATGTTCAGATTAACGAACATGAATCTAATTTACTTGAACTGTTTTCTGCACTTAATTAATTGATAATTATTAATTAATTATTTGCTGAATATTAATTTTTTATAATATTTGTCGTTTTTTATAATTTTTTTTAAAATGTTCAATTTCTATGTTGTACCATAGACTGCTGTAGATTTAATATTGCTTACGAGATTAAACTATGTTTTGATCTGTTTTGAGTCGTATTTCCTGTTTGTTTGTGTTCAACTGGTGCACTCTTGGAAATATTCAAAAAAACTCCTGGAACACTCCCAGAACATTTGATGTTTGAAATTCACTGGCAATTATGTATAATTTTGGTGCCACTTTTTTAAAAAAAATATATATCAATATCGGTCGAAGTAGAAAAATTGAGGTATGCATTAAAATTAGATTTTTATGTTTGTGATTTACTTAATATGACTTATTTTGCATAAAGTATTTTTATGTGGTGTAAAAGCTATTTTGCATAAGGTCTTTTTATGTGGTGTAAAAGCTATTTTGCATAATGTCTTTGTATGTGGTGTAAAAGCTATTTTGCATAATGTCATTATATGTGGTGTAAAAAACGTTTTGCATAATGTCTTAATATTCAGAGTAAAAGCTATTTTGCATGATGTCTTTCTATATGGCGTAAAATTTATTTTGCATAATGTCTTTCTATTTGGCGTAAAAGTTATTTTGCATAATGTCTTTATATGTGACGTAAAATTTATTTTGCATAATGTTTATATATGTGGCGTAACATAATAAATAATAATAAATGAATAAATTTATTTATTTATAAATATGCTATTCTTTTTAGTAAATAAAAAAAAAAATTATTGAGAAATATGTTTTGAAATATTTTTTTCACCACTCTTTTAATTCACTTTTATTTTCATAAATAAGACCATAAAAAAACCAAAAAGATCTTGGTGTGAAATAAAATATAAAAGAAAAGATTTTGGAAGTTACTGGATCATGCTAATAATGACAATAAAAACAATAAAAACAGAATTGCAATGGTTTATCAAATTAATATTTTTTTTACGAATATGACTTCGTTATGAATAATGTAGTTGCTTGAATAAACTCACAAAATATACTATAAATTATTACTAGCAAGATACTTTGTATCAGTTAAAATGGCTGTTCAATGCAATTCGTTCATGAATTCAATACAACCCATTCATAAATGTCTTGAGAGTAAGTTATTCATATACCTCCTGGATCAAAGTAAATCATGCATGAAAATTCTTTAGCACTGCTCTTTATACAGGGGGTTCAAAATAGCACTTTTTTTTTTTGAATTTTAATGTTTTTTGTTATTATTATGCACTCCCCCTGGATGTTTAAAATTTGTTTTGGTTTGGCCATGCAAGAACGGTATTACAGGGGGTAATATTTCTCAATGAGATTGATGGTTCATTTTTGTGTTTTTTAAAAGGAAGATTCAATACTTCAATGAAGAAAATTATTTATTAAATTTTTTTAAATAAAAAATTTTGTAATATTTTTAGTTAATATGGGTTTTAGATTTTTACTTATAGTTTCACAGAGTGCATCTAATTACTACTTTTTTTAAAAAAATGGAAATATTAAGGGAATTTGAAAAGGGAAATAAAACATCTTTCATCAGATATCTTTTAGAATAATTAAGTTTCTGACGTTGGATGGCAAAAGTAATATTATAGTCTTTAATTTTTAATATTAAAATTTATTTATAAATTTATATCATTATTATAATTTTATTGAGTAATTGTTCATCACCCAAATTTTAGCCTGAAAGTTGAAGTTTACTCTTGTTCCCTAGCAACAGGTCTTTGATGAAAATTATTTTCTTTATGTATGTTTTGGTCAATCACTTATTTGTATTTGTGCTGTCAAAATTTTTGGCTAATGTGAAATTTACTGGGGAATCAATCCATAGTTTTGATTTTTAATATTTTTATATTGCTTAAGCTGATAAAACAAGAAGGAACAGCCCTTACTATATAAAGTTCTAAAATTTCATTCTATGAGATAAATTTATAAATAGGTTTATGTGCATTTACATTACATATTTTTATTTCCAAATTTCACTTTTTACTGAAGAAGACAACAATCATCGTGGTGATAAGTTAACCAACCAACATCATGCGTTCATGCAAATTTTATCCTTACTAATTTAATGAGAGATTATTTAAAAATTTTAAATCATGTTCTTTAGTTAGCTACACGCAATTTATCTATCTTTGAGGGAATTATCTATCTGTGAGGGAATCATTTATCGGTGAGGGAATCATCTATCTATGAGGGAATCATCTATCTGTGAGGGAATCATCTATCTGTGAGGGAATTATCTATCTGTGAGGGAATTATCTATCTGTGAGGAAATCATCTATCTGTGAGGAAATCATCTATCTGTGAGGGAATCATCTGTCTGTGAGGGAGCTATCCCAGTTTAAAAATGTTTTACAAATTTATTTGCATGCTAGGCTTTCATGAAGTTTAGGAAAACTTTGAAAACTTAAAGTGCAGATAAATAAAATAAGAAATAATTTTAAAAAGCACAAAATCATTTAGCGCAAGAGTTGTAAGAAGTTTTTAATCTTCTCATGAAGTTTATAAAATCAATTAGCAAAAATATAGATGATAATTGATAATTTTAATAGAATTACTTATTATTATTAAATAATTAATAGGAGTTGTTTTTTAGTTTATATATTTTCAGTTTAAATAAAAGAATGGAGATTAAGATTCATTAAGATTTTTTTTTCTTTTTCTCAGCTTTTCTCTATGACTATTCTAAAGAAATGTTTGCATAGTTGCGGGTTTTTGAAGGAATACTTTGATGAATTAATCTTAGGCTAATCTTAGAGTGGATTTATGTTATGGTTCTTTTTGAGGAACTCTTTGTATTTTTTTTTTTTTAATATATATATATATTTTCATCAATAAAGATAACTTTTAATAGCATGGCTCCTTCAGATAGTTTGAAATCTATTTGGAAATTTTATCCCCTAAAATGAAAGTTGTGTTTACATTTAGTTTTTGTGTAGTTTACAGGTGTAGCTCAAAAATTTTTAGGGGGCATTTTGAGGAACTCAATTGACTCAAAAATTTTCAGTCATTTCAGCTCTGGTATGTTATGATTCCTCATTATTGCTTTTTGATGGATATATTTGAACTACTAGCTTTATGCCCACCAAAATTTGGCTAATTGGTGCATATAGTTCAGATAGGAGCTCTAAGTCCATGGGCTCTTCAGTAATAAATTAGTTTGAAAACTATTAGTTGATCCCAAATTAAAAATACAAATGGAATAATCAATTCAAATAATCAAATGATATCTCGCATGTTAAACGAATGCTCTACCATTTGAGCTAAATTGGCTAATTGGTGCATTTACAAAGTAATTTTAAGGATTCAATTATTTTAACGTGGTGCCAACACCAAAACAAACAGTTTTTTTAACTAATTTATTATAGAAGGGCCTACGGGTTTGGTTAAAATTTTCTATCTTCAATAAATTAAAAGAAAAAGAAAATTGGAGGACTGGGGCATCGATCTCCATATCTCTCGCATGCAATGCAAGCACTTTACCTTTTGTCTAGAATTTCTTCACAAAAAAAAAACTTATATATTATGATATCGTTTTATTTGCCTATTATTTAAAAATGTCAAGAAAAAGCGATATCATTGTTTAAAAGCCACCAATGAAAATCTTTAATATATTGATACCGTTCCGTGAAGTTTTTTTTGGGTCTGTAAAGTTACTTTTTGTTCTTTTGATGACAGTTGGCTAGTGACGGCTAATAAAAAGGTTTGTTTAAAAATGTGTGAAATACTGTAGGAAATCCGTAAAATAATTGTAAAAATAATGAGTTTAAAACTATTGTTACAGAGATTAATTTTGTAGATGTTGAAAAATTAGAGATGGTTGAAATTTATTAGTCAATGTTTTTTTTTATAAATATTTTTTCTAAATTAAAAAGTTTTTTTCCCTGTTCGATAATCAAAAATTTTCTTTTGCCTTCTAAATAATATATACAGAACCTTTCAAATGTAAATGTCTACGAAAGATTCTAAATAATATATACAGAACCTTTCAGATGTAAATGTCTACGAAACTTTTATCATATTCATCTTCTTTATCATTCATTTCATCAGTCCGCTGATAATTGTTTGGAATTATTAACATAGATATTATTATCATTCATTTGAAAGTAGAAGTTTTCATAAAATGATTGCCACTTTACACCATAGAATGAAAGCACTGCTTTTTTTATTTGTTTTGAACAGTAGTTTATTATTATTATTATTATTGTTATTGTTATTATTTTTATTATTATTATTAATAGTTTGTTATTAACTTTTAGTTTTTGTAATTTTTCTTTTTTTTTCATTTCAATTGTAACTCAGTATGACTTATTTATCTTATGATCTTATTTAAGGTTGTTAAAATGTTTAGTTGATTAATTTAACAATTTTTTCCAATTTTGTTTTAATTTTTTTTAACTGAATAACAATAAATTTCATGTTCTTTTAAGTTTAAATCCTTGTAGGTTAGATTTAAGTTCAAAGTTTATCTTTTTCTGTTCTTCCATATAATCAAAATTGAATTTTGCTTAGAGATGACATGGAAGTTAAATTTCCACCAGAGGTGGGAGTCGAACTTTCTTTTCGTAGTTTCGTAGCGTCTACCACATATATTGCAAAACCCTGAAATTTTTATCTTGGCTATTCTGACATTTAAAACATTATTAATTTGCTTTTTGAGTTTTGGTTGCTAGGCTACTAGGGTAGCAATTCTCCTTTGTCCAATCAAAACACCCAAGGCATCTCAATGTATCTTGGAATTTATTATTTGACATACAAAACTAATGATGATAATTAAGCTAAGACTATTTAATTTCTCTGAAATGTTAATTTAAAGAATGCTCTATAAGATAGGGTTGGCCAAATGACATTTTTATGACTATGTGGCATCTTACACTACCTCAAATAAATTTTGCATATATTTATGGAATTTCTATTTTCTTAAATTTTTAGCTTAAT
>JAUZNK010004724.1:0-10292 GCA_035046665.1 Euphysa ruthae | reverse complement strand
TCAAACGGGTTTTAAGTGATTCGTTGAGGCCTAAATACCAGGCAGAACAAGCATAGTCAAAATGAGGTTGAATCAGAATACTATGACTCTAGTATAGGGTCAAGTCTATATCTATAGCATGTTTTTTTTTTCTATAAAATTTAAACTTAGATATTCATTATGTGGCTTGACGAGAACAAAAATATGAATAACTTTGACCCACACTCCTAATAATTTAACATCAATATTAAAAAACAAATAATGAGTGAATTTCAAAAAAAATGTATAATTTTAGAAGTCCTTCTCCAAGATAACAAAAATCAAAAAAGGGAAACGTTAATATCCAACGTAATGAAACATAAGATGTTACATTTAAACCTTTCACATTTTTTTGTTGTCAACTTCCTCCCGAATTCGAAATAATTTAAGTAATTGGAAATAAAGCATTTACTATGCAGCGATTCCAAAAAGTACAGGTTAACAAAGATAAAGCCTTCTTACTACAGTTGAAGAAAAAAAATTCCTTATTTTGAAATAAGCAAGACTTCATTAGTTTTAAAAAGTAAAATATGAATAATATATCAACTTTTCATGATTTCTTTCCTTACTGGAAATTACTCCAAATTTGTCCAAAGCCCAAGAAAGTATAAGGGATACACAGCTACTATATCTAGTAGAAGATAAGAAATAACTTTGATAATCAACTGACCTGTTCCTTGCCCTGTGACAAGCTGATATGCAAAGTCTGTAGCTTCCAGAAAATTCCACAAATTTTCGTGTTCAGGTAATTTTCTTCTTTCTATTGCATTTAGTTCATCACAGTAATTGCTGATGGATTCTAACTGATCGTTATAGTAAGAGTCTGAAAAGTTCAGTCTTTCCTGTTCAAAAAAAGCCTCAATATTATAATTTGAACAGTTACCATCCTCTTTTTTTTTGTGACAAGGACGCAAATTAGTTTCAGTTTTATTGCAAAAGGACGTTATGCTTAAAATAAATAGATTTATTCACGAAGAAAAGATTAACTAATGCTTTTCTGAATCAAGATTACATGCTAAGCAAGGATTTTTTAAAAAAGGTTATGAAAATGTATGGTTTTCAAGATTTACATGGTTATCTATAAAGGTTTACGAAAGCATGGCAAGCTTGTCGGTGAATTGATGATAGAAGGAAACTGCAACAGAATATAACAAAAGCAAGTTTTCTTACGCTACCAGTGATTAATAAAAAATAAAGCTGTAGCTAAATAGAAATTGATATATCGCTTACAAAGCGAAAAAAATATATATTGTTTATAAATAAAAGTATATTTCCATTTAAAATGAATTTAAATTTGCCTTTTCCTGTTCACGCCTTTGTTTAAAAATCATTCTAATGGAATGTTGATTATTCTTTTTTTAACATTTAAATAAGATTGCCTGTGGAAAGTATTGAAATTAATTTTGATTTGGTTTTGATTTCGTAAGTATTGTCTCGATTTAATTATTCTCTACTCTGCAAATATTATTAATAAAGAAATGGGAAGGCGAGACAAAATATGAAAAAATAGGCACGAATTTAGACACGAATTTTGGCCCGAATTTTGGCTTGAATTTCTGCTCAAAAATCAACTGAGTCGGTAAAAAAAAAAAAGAAAAATAAACCTTTCTTATTATAGAGAATTTTTCGCGTTGTTGCGAAATGAGCTCCAGCTTCAATTGATTTCGCAATAAAAATTTCAAATAAAAGGTTTTATTACGTTCGTCTGCGTACGCGGGTTTTTATGTTATTACTATTGTACTCAGATTAATTTTTGACAACTTTTTCATCATATGTAAAATCTAAAATGACAGCTTGAAATCTCTAGTCTTTTGGTGAAATATTGAAATCTTTTTGAACAAAATTTGAACAAAAAAATCATCAGTACCACCAATTTGTTAAAATCATTTGGTTGAACAAAAAGGAAGCAACGCAACTCTATACACAATGGTGATTCTAAAATTGTTAAGCATCAAAAAATACTTACAAATAAAATATTAAATGCTCTCTGGCCATCTTTTGAGTCTGATTGACCTTCTAATAATAAAAACAAAGCTCCGCCAAGGCATATGTATAAGTAAAATACCAAACACATCATCAGTGCCATGTTTGTTTCAGGTTTAAGACTACACCGTTTAAACTGAAATTTCTTAAACCGCACTCCCCTTTTACGGGTTCCACTTTTCCCTTTAATCAATGCCTTCATGTCTTGGTTCATTAGTTCTAAAACTTATAAGGTCATAGCGATATTCGATCTAGAGAAATTACGGTAAACTTTGAAAGTAAATCCCAACAAAATAAGTAACCAATAATCCTTCGTCTTATAATAAACATGTAAAATATCTTCTCTATAATTTTTTTTATTTTCATTATTCTAAATCAGAATTTTAAATCATCTTTTTTCTATTGTTGAAAATTGCCCCCTGCGGAACAATTTAGATCTACGAAAATACGGGGGTTATTTCTTATTATGATGTCAATCTGACTCTCTGCTGATTTTTGTAATTTTTATTTGAAATTTAAAGTTTGTAATTCAGCAAGTTTTTAAGTCTGATAATTGTAGCTCCACCAAAAATCCAGAAAATTTTAAAACTATAGATAAATATTTACGTTAAGTAAAAACCGCATTTTTTATTTTAAGCAAGAAAGAGTTTAAAAAATTCTGGGGAAACTTTAAACTAATATAAATTGTAAACAACGTTAGAACAAAAGATAGACCAGCAGATGTTATTTTCGTTTTTTACATAGATTATCTCACGTTTTGAATCTATTAGCAAAGCATCTGCTGTTCTAATGTAAAAGCAATGTAGTGAACGAAAAAAAAAATTATCCGCTAAAGGTTTTTTTTCCTATGTTCGGTCAAAGCCATAGAATAAGTTGAAAAATCATAAAGAAATTTATTCTCTACTTTATTACAAGTTTGTATGATAAAAAGCATATTTTTCGCGCTCAGGCTGCTGAGGTTTCTAAGAAAACTTGTTTACCTAAGTATCATAATTTATTTAAGTGTCAGAAAGATCTCTCGCAATGGTAATAAAGAAAACACCAAAATAATTGAATGATTTCCTGACCATCTTCATGTATCACTTTTTATATTACAGAATTGCAAAGGTTAAGGTCTGCATATAAAATATAAAAACATATACGAAATATATACGTTTTTTACAAAACTATAGTCTCGATTTATTAGGTCTGCGGACTATATCCAGAGAGCTAAAAAACGTTTCTTTAATCTTATGTTTGAAAACATTATAGTTTGTGATTGATTTTATTTCATTGGGAAGCCTGTTCCATATAAGGGGACCTTTTGATGATGAAGCATAGTAAAAAAAATTATTTTCAAGGGGACTGCTTTTTTAACTTTCATTTTAGATGAAAAGAGGATACACTTGGTTTTCCTTCTCTAAAGTGCATGCTTAATTTGTTAACGACAAACTACTCATAAAGGTTGGAAAAGTTTCTGTTTAAATTGCTTTCTATTTCTTTTGCATCCTTAATTTGGAAAATCAAACAAAAAAGACATCTGTGTAAAGAAGTAATTCACAGTCTAGTGCTTGTTTCATGTCATAATATAAAGCAAAAACAAAGGAGGCTCTAAAATTTACCCCTGAGGGACCCTACACTTCACTAATACTTCATCAAAACGTTCTTTATCAACTTTCACCATAAATTTTCTATTTGATTAGATAAGACTTGAACTAGAAAACTACATTATCTGAAAAACGCATATATTTCAGCTTTTCAACCAAAATATTGAGATATATTGTATCATAGGCCTTTTTGAGATGTATAAGGATCATTTCAGTATGACATCCCTTTTCAAAGGCTATTTTAATTCTGTCATGAAGATGAAGACTAACATGTGTCTGTCGAAAAACCTTTTCGAAATCCAGATTGAAATTTATATATGCTCTCGTCTTCAACGAATTCTCTAGTTTGACCTTCAATAACATTTTCAAAAATCTTGGATACAATTAACATTAACGATATGGGATTGCAGTTTTTTGGCTCTGTCTTGCTCCCTTTTTAAAATAACGGAGCAATTTAGCTGGTTTGCAATCATCTGGAAAAGTAGTAGTCCTGATTGAAAAATTTATTATTTTTGTGGTCTCAAAATAGGAACACATTCGTTCTTAAAAAACGCAGATAATATTTCATTGAACTCTGGTGACTTATTTAGTTCTAAATAATTAATTATGTTTTTAATTATATCATCAATGACCCTTGAGAATTCGAATTTCTTAGAAATGGTCATTTAACCAAAAAAATTTAGGGTTGTTTGACTATTATAAACATTTGATGCTCTTGGAAGTAGATTTGAAAGATTGATTGAAAGATTTCCAAAAATATTCTTAAAAGCATTAGCAATTTGAAGATGATCAAAAACAAACTTATTATCTTGCTTTAAACAAAAATGGGGTTGTGAAGATGGGTTTTTTGATTTTGTAACTCCTAAATCTTTCAAAACTTCCCAAAGACTTTTATGTTTGACTATATTTTCATTAATTTATTTTTTTTTAATTTTTGAAATTAATTCATTTTTAGCCCTGATAAATAGTTCCTTGTCTGTATTTGTTTTTGCCCTTAAAAAATGTTTATACAATTTATGACTAACCTAGTGATTTTGCGGATACAGAAAATTAGCTGATGATCAGAAAGAGAAATTTAAACCGATCCCTGCTGTGTGATCTTGTCAGAAGCATTTGAAAGAATTTGATCAAATAAAGATGAGGTGTTTGATATTACTCTTGGAGGGTACCTAATTTAGACCAAATGTAGAACAAAATTCACTTTACTTATTTGAAAGTGAATTTTGTGTGATAGTTCTGTTTTCAATAATGTAATTGTTATTATTATCCAAAAGATTAACATTTAGGTCTCCTAAAATAAAGATATCTCTTCGATCCTCATAAATTTGGTGCAAAGTGTGGCCTGATGGCTCAAAAAAATTTTTGTTATTAGGTGGCCTGTAAACTATACCCACTGTAAAAAGTTTGGTACAAGGAAGAAGAATATCAACTAATATGTTTTCAATGTCATTTGTGGGTGTAACATCATTGAAATTAAGGTCGTCCTTGATGTAACAAATAACACCTCCACCAGATCTATTTCTGTCTTTCCTTAAGATTTGGTAACTATTGAGTTCAATTTCACTGTCTTCTATGGAGCTATCAAGCTTACTTTCAGTAATTCAAATAACTGAGTGTTTTGAAATAATTGAAATCCTTCATAAATATTCAAATTTTGTTAGTATGTTGTTTGCATTAAAATGAATGAAGTGTAACCATTTTTGCCTAAAGGGGAAGCCATAATTGCTGAGGTTCTTGCATAAGGTTTTCTATATTATACTGCATAGGTCCAGGATTTGACTCAATGTCACCAGATAATGCTAACATAAGAACTTTCAGAAAAATTTGAAAATATAATTTTTTTGAAATGTGTATAAATTATGTGTAAGAGATGTCGCAGAGGTATCAGTTTTATTACTTAACAGACCATATTGACTATTTAACAGACCTAAACTAAAAATGGAAATTTCTTATGTTAAAAAACATAAATACCAGGATAGAAAAATAAAACATACCTAAAAATATAGATTTAACAGCACTAACACATTTAAAGTACAATTTAAGAAATGCAAGGAAAAGTACGTTGAGAATAAAAACAGGAATGACAAATACACAAAAAACAAAGTCAAAAATAATGAAATGAAGATGAAATTATTTTTTAATTTTTTTATTTTTTATATTAAAGTTTTGATTTATTATTATTATTACTTGACAACACTCCTTAACCGTGCTCCTAAACATACGTGGCCTATACACTCTAGTGTAACAGGTGTCAGGTCATAATCACTGTATGCTTCCGACGACGCAACATTACTAAATGATGACGTATCTCGATAGCCTAGGTACTCATTATAAATAAGGTTTTATTAACAGATCGCCTGAACATTTCAACAGCTCCATTTGCTTCCATTTTTCGGACTGCGTGTTGTTTATGTTACAATCGTGGTATTCTAACCATGTATCATAAACGGATGCATAAATTGAGTTTGTTTTTAGACTCTAAATGTTCATCATCGCGTAAAATTTCATTCAGTACACCAAAGTTTATAATGATGTTGTATTTGTTCTTTTAGAGAAATTTATATGACATTCTTAACTCTTTTTTTTAGAATATTCATAGCAAAACAATTTTATCATCTTAAAGAGAATTAAATTTGGCTTTAAAAACACTTCTTATCAAAAAATTGATTTTTTTTTTTTTTTTTTTTATAGGAATCCTCTTTATTTTATTGACTCAATTAATTTTCTGGTGAAGCTTCCTACACGAATGCAATAATAATACAACTTAGCTTTGCAAAGGCATTAAACATAATTTTCATAAATAATGATGAACACACTTTTTGTCAGTTTTTATCTCAAAGAACAAATATTTTATTGTTTTATCAAGATTTATTTCATAAAGTGGTGTGTTTCAATCTTTAAAGGCTGTGTCTGGAAGGGCTGGTGTCCAAAAATTAGCTGCACTAACTTGTCCTGTAACTAGGTATACATTTTTTGATTCGAAAGTAGAAATGATGGCACCTGCAATTTACATGTTCCCCTGAACACAGACATCGATATTACACAAGAGTCTGAGACAGAAACAGTCAGCAGTGGAGTTTCAATAATGTCTAATTGCATGATATCTGGTAATGATGTGCCTTTAAAAGATTTCCAATCTCGTAAAATATTATTTAGTACAGAAGACGACGCATATAAAAGGGATCTGTTCGCGGATGGAGTGACTATAGAGGAGAATTTACCAGATATTAATAGTAAGAAAGTTGTAAATTTTGATGTTTATAAAACAGTCAATCATTTGACTGATCAATTGATCGTTAATTGTGTTTTCGTTTTCATATATGCAATACTAAACACAAAGCACATCATTTATTTTTCCATTTTATAAGCATTTTTTGTCAAATACAAAAGGCTTTTAATATTGTTCCGCTTATTTTTATACTTTGATATAATTTAATCATTTTAGATTTAAGAAAGGTTTTAGAATAAAAATAAAAAATCATTCTGATTAGAAATATGTAGTATCGAAATATTCCAGTGTTTTTAGAAAAATAAATATAATTAGATGTAAAATTTTGAATTTGAAGAGCTAAAGAAAATATTTCCAAACGAAAGTGATAGTCTCCAGAATGAAGTGTCATCTTCCACTAAAGACATAACGATTGCTATTGAGAAAATTCTGGATAGTCAACAACGAGTTTGTCCAAACAAAAGACATACAGTGTTGAAAAGGTTACTTACTGGATATCAAGAAAAAACAAATGACGAAGGAAAAATTCTTTTTTTGGATTCATTTAGTGCAAGGCCAGTTGTAAATCTGTATAAATTTTTTATTAGAAGCAAATGTTATACCTTTTTGCAAAACTTACACTAAAAGGAATACAAATTTTATTCTGTCCAATTTTTTTTGAAAATTCCATTTCTGGTCTGTAAAATTGATGAATAATATTTTGAAATTATCTTGTTAAATTAATTAAATTTCCTGAATCGTATTATATTATACATATGTTTCTTCCTCCGTGAAAATTTCAAACATTTTCTTCTGGTATTTCAAAATTTATGCCTTGGTCTGTGAAATCAATATAATGTTTTCTGCTGCCTTTATGAATTAAAAAATTAAAAAAAAAAAAAAAAAAAAAAAAAAAAAAAAAAGGTCTAAAATCGTTAAACTAGAATCTGAAGCAATATATTTTTGATCTCACATTGCAACAAAGATGAAATATCACACAATTCATAATCAAATATTTTAAAAATATCTTTAAATCATGCTTATGTAAATAAAATATAAATGTGTAATTTACAGACCAAATTCTAAAGCGATGTTGTGATTTGCGGAAAAACTATAAGGCTAATCTAACGGTAATGATCTGTGTTTAATTGTTTTGGTCTTTCTTTGTTTTAAAATTCCAAATATTCCACTCGAAAAAAAAAAAAAAAAAAAAGAATTTAAAGTCATGTGCTATTTATCACATCATCAAAATTTATTTGCATAAATTTCTAGTTTTCTAATATTATCTTTTTTTACCATAAAAGCAGCAGAAAACGTTATATTGATTTTACAGATCAAGATAAAACTTTTGTAATACCCGAATTGAAATTTTCACCATCGAAGAAACCTAAGTATATACATAATACGATTTAGGAAATTTAATTAAGATAATTTCAAAATATTATTTATGAATTTTACAGACCAGAAATGGAATTTTGGCTTTGGTTTGTAAAATATACAATATATCAACTTTGAGAGTTATTTAACTTTTCTTAACTGATTATAAAAACATTTATAAAAAATAAAAATAAATTATAAAAACATCCAAGTTATTCATTGTTTCAGCTCGTATTCGGCATATTAGTTGGTTACACAAACTATTTGAGAATGAGAATGTTATATTTAAGGTGGGGAACCAACAAATTGCCGAGACAATATTTCCAGATGGGCCCACGTGGCGTGTCTTGGAGTACTCAGAACGCCCATTTGCGCCTACGAAATTCGCTCAACCAAACAACCCACCAATTTGAGCTAGCGTTGCATTACTATTGCATTATTTTTTGTATTTTTTCACCAGGTAGCATTACGTTTCCACCATATACTAAAATTGTTGAACTTGTGCCGTGGAGTTTCTTTTAGAGTAAGGTTTGAAGTCTGGTCAAGCTGAATTTCAAACTGGTTTGAAAGTCAGTGTCAGTAAAGAAAGAATTTATATAATAAATGAAAAAAACTTCTTTGCATATTTTTAGGTTTAACTTTTGAATTCAACTAAAGAAGGCGAAAGTTTGGATGCCGGAGCAATAAGAATAGAGTTTTTTGAGAAGTTGTTCAAAGAGTTTAGACCTCGTTTTTTTGAAGGAGATGCAGAGAGCCTTATTCCACGTCGTGGTGACAGCATTAACTTTGTGATTTTTGGGCTAGTTATTGTATACTCACTGTGGCATAAAGGTCCAGGCTGTTATTATTTACGAACATGGGTTTTACAAGGCTTTGACTGGGGCAGAAGATAACATATTTTTTCAATCTATTATGAGCGATGCTTGTGCAAAAATACCACTACATGCAGGCTCAGCTTGCATTATAACATAAAAGATCTTCACGAAGCTACTAGCCAGGATCGACTGAATGAGATTATCGATAAAAACATACAATTCTCAACCGCTCTCAATGATACCTAACAATGTCAAACAAAAGTCTTCTTATCAAAAATATTATGCTTGATCAATTAATTAAGAAAAGGTGTGGTCAAATAAAATCAATTCAAGAATGTTTAGGGGTTTCAGAGTTTCTGAAGTACATTAAAGATTACCAACAATTCTACTTAGATATTGTCGTTTCAGCAACTGCCGTTAAGCCATTTGACGTAAATATGTTTCGGGATTTATTGGATCGTACAATTAAAGGATGATTTTTAGAAAAATCAATCACGTTGGTTCTTTTACGAGGTTCTTAAAGAAATCGATTCAGGTACATTGAGTGACCTTTTAAGATTTGTGACTGGTCTGAAGAAAATCCCCCCAAGGAGATAATAGAAAAAGATATTTTAATTATTTGGCCGATAGCGAAGTCAAGTCATTCCTTGAAGCTATGTGTTGTTTCAACATTAACACTTAACAGCTGTCTATTCCACACAGATTATCTTCTCGAAGCATTTTAAAAAGGCATTTGAAATCGAAGGTGTTCAGTTTAGTGCACCATTTTAGAAACGATGTGTGTTGGGCATCTTTACGTGTATAGCCGTTACATTATGCTGAGAGTTGTATATGAAAGGGAAATAAGTTTATTGCTGTTATGCTCATATTATGTTGTCTTTCAGATTACAGTATACAATCAAACCTATCAAAGGACTCTAACTTAAGGAATCGTAAAAGAATAAAAAACAAAGTAAATTGTAAAGTAATAACAAATAAAGAATATAAAATAAACATAATATAGAATATAAACATTAATACTGTTATTTAAGCGGAGTTGGCACAGTGGTAGGCTGTTTGACTACGGAACGACAGGTCACGAGTTCGGCTACCACCTCTGGCGAATATTTACTTTCCATGTTATCTCTGAGTAAAACTCATTGCGTAATTCAACGCTAGCTCAATTTTGTCGGGTTGATTGAATGTGCGAATTTCGTAGGGACAAATGGGCGTTCTAAGTACTCCAAAATTACTCCAACATATAACACTTTCAACTCTCTCTTATTACTAATTACCCATATCTCAGCTTTTATAATTGTATATATA
>JAUZNK010004723.1:0-10292 GCA_035046665.1 Euphysa ruthae | reverse complement strand
ATATATTTAGTAAAGTGATGGAATAATGTGATAAAATGTGCATGGATATATTTTTTTTGACTTGTGTTTAAAGATCAAGAATACCTCTAAATCAATGTTTAAATCAAGATACCTTTGTAACACATTGTCTCTTTTGTATAGTATTTATATTTTGTTGCCTATTAACCTCTATTGAAATTCTATTGTAACTGTTTTAACATTGTAAATTTTAACATATTTTGTTAATGCATTCTCATGTCGACTGTATATTTGTTACTTTCGGTTTCAATATTAGTGTTTTGAAATACCGTTCCAAGCAAGAAATTGCAGTCATTATTTATTTTGCAAATAATTTATTTATATTTAACAACGCGGTGTAGACCGAACCTTACAAACACAATCGTTTTACAGACTAGAATTTTGGCTTAAATTTAAACAATTTTATTTATTTAAGTATACAAATTAATTTAAGAAATTGTTTATAAAAAACTTCCAAATAAAAGTGTTTATTAAAGTAGATTTATTATTAAATTTTTTAATAAGCTTATAAGAAGTTCTATAATTATAATTACATGGGCCAGTAAATTAAAATTAAATACTAACAGAATGTTCAGCTCGAATATTTTTCAAAACATGTTGTTTTTCAACATCGTAGCCATGATCATTTCATCAAAATCTTTTTTTAATTTATAGTATTTGAAACCTTTAACAAGGTAATACCACACTTCATTATATATCTGATGCCTACAATAGTTATATTGAATAATTGTTGTATTGTATATTGCATAGAATATCCAATACTTAAAGTTTGCCACTATAATTCCACTATAAATCCACTATAATTCAAATCACTGTAATTGATTTTTTGATTTTTTTTGAATAAATAAATTTTAAAATTGTTATTTACTAGAAGTATTTTTTTTTTTTTTTTTTTGCAAGATTAGGACGAATATTAGAAAAATTAAAATAACATTTCTTGAGTTACGATATCTCTAAACTTCTCTAATACCATGGTCTTGTCTTAATAAGAAAGAAACTTAGTCACGCTAGTTCTTTTCCTCTTTTTTTCACCTTTTTACTCTTTCCACAATGATATCATTTCTTATACTGAGATTGTTCTTAAAGATTTGTTTTATTTTGTTTTCGGTATGAGTCCAAGTTTCACGTTCATCTTTGTCTTTCCTGTTATAATTCCTAGATTGTTTCCTCGTGAAAGATCTTCAATAATAAGTATTCTCATTCCCTAGCAACACACCCTTGATGGTGTTTTTTTAAACAAAACTGTTACTAGTCCTATTTTAAAGCTAAAAATTTCTTGAATGTTAACAAAAATAATTCAAGCTTTTCAATATTTACATTTCTAATTTTCTACTAGAAATTTTCTTTTGATGTACTGGTAGTTACCAATAACCCTTTTTTTGATATTATGGGAGTAATATAATCACCTTGTTTATATTTTGGTGTATAATTTACAAGCATGTCACTTAAAACTTAATATTTAAAATGTTAGTTATAATACTGAAAGTGGCTTAATTAAAAATAATAATAACAAAATGTCTTATAGTCCACACCATAATAGTGTTGTTTTTGTTCTTTTTATCTGTAAAGCTTTTATGCATTTTTAAAAGGTTATATTTCAGTTGATCGTTTAAGTTGGTTTTAAATAACTGGGCTGTAAGTATATAAACATTATACATTTGCACTCGTTTGCAGGTTTTTTAACTGTTATTTTAATAAATATTTTGTTATTTTTAAATCATGTTTGAAAAGACTATGGGTTTGAAATGAAAGAAAATTTGAACTTTTCAATTCAAAAATTATGCAGACCGATCGTATCATCATTCATCTAAACATGGAAATGCTACAAAACGACCCAATAACCAATTTTCAGACATGGTTTTTGTTGATATTTAAAGAAATATTAAACGATTCCCATTACAGGCTATCCCATTACAGCTGGAAAAACTGAAATAAATATTTTTAAAAAGGGCCTAAATAGAAAAAATATGTGGAATGAATATAACAAAAAAGCAAATACATGCTATATGTCAAAGTTCACTTATGACCGAGAAATACATAAGTTGAACATAGGATTTCATCATCCTAAAAAAAGACAATTATAGCAGATGCACTAAGTATAAAAACACAGCTCCAAAGACACCGATAATTGAAGATCAATATGATATTCACCATGAAAATAAGGAGATAGCCAGAGAGGAATAAAGGTACAAGACAAATACTGATTGACACTGATAAAAAATTTTTTACAATTATTGCTGATCTTGAACAGGTTTCCCCTTGTCCTATAGCAACTGCTCAGGAGTTTTTGTTATGTATCAAAGCTACCATGTTGTATTTATAGCATTTATTGTTTGGGTATGAAAGGCAAGGTTTATTATCATTGGGATGAAACAAAAGCTTCCCGAGGTAGTGATGAAATTGGAAGTTGTTTGAAGAACTTCTTAGTTTTCAAACATATCAGTAATGAATTAACTTTGCAGGGCAAAACCAAAGCAAAAATCTATCATCAGCATTTCATGAAATAACAGAAGTTAAACACAATAAATTGAAAAAATAATTTTGAAATACTTTAAACCTGGGCATTCACAAAGTGAGGTGGATTCTTTTCATACCACATTGGAAGGAGCAATAAAAGATGTTGATGTTGTGTATACTTCTGAATACTATACCATAACGTATATTTATTGGCATGTGATTCAGAGGTAGGTCATATGCTTTACATGTGCTAAGCTTCTGCGTCAAGCCCTGCCATAGATGGTCATTTTATCATTTAGGCAAGCATGCAAGTGAAAAGATTAAAAATCGGAATAAGTATCTAGATGCTGATGGAAAAGTGAGAACAATATCTTAGTTGAATGCAAAAGTGATGCATCATGGTGCATTCCCACAAGCAAACAGTCCAACATGTATTGGATTTGCATCACCATTCCATCAAGTTGGAGATGTTCTTGTGATTGACATATCAATAATTCCAAACCTTTAAATAGAACTTAATTTCATGACTAATTTGTATTTTTTGTTGATTAAATTTTGTCTTCGCGTTGAAACTGATGTGTTTTTATGTGTTAAAGTTATCTAAGGGATGTATAAATAAGTGTAGGAAACATTAAAAAGGAAGCAGATTTTGTTTACAGCAATATGCAAAGATATTTTTTTTCAAATAAGCGTCTGTCTCAAAAATGTTTTTTTTTCAGAAAGGGCCTATCTGGAATAATACTAGGGCTCAGACTCCAGTAACTACTTAATCTTAAAAAAAGTTTTCATTGTTCACATCTAACAATGGTACCATCATTCATAACATCAAAATATTATTCTAATAACTGTCAGAGTGCCTTTAATTTCTGTTAACATAAAATATATTTATCAATTTACAAGAACTGTCTTTTCTGAAGATAACCAACAAACTGTCCTAAGGAAATATTTTTTGATAAAATAATTTCCAAGAGTCCTTTATTCACTAAGAGCTTTCTTGTTTTTATTGGATATGGAGAATATTTTCTGGTCATTTATCCATCACATTCATCTATCCATTTAATCTTCAAATTATGGTGTTTTGAATAAGTTGCTTTATGATAATCATGGTGTGGATGAACGAAGAAACGTGAGGTAAAAACTAGTCATACCTCAATATGAACTTGAAGTTGGGACCGCCTTAGTTGTTGAATTTTATTGTATACCACATTAAAATTTATGCTTTAAAGCATTGGAAGGTCATTGGAATGCATTGATCCAATCAAAATATTCACCTTGAGAATTTTTTATTTGCTTTATGACATGTATGTAGTATGCTAATGGGACTGTGGTTTTATATTAGCTTGTACTGTCATTCACCTCGAATCATAACTTTTTATGACTTTAGGATTTATTTTGACAAGTGTTGTTCATGACTGATAAACATAAATTTTACTTTGTGCTATTTCAGTGAATTATTCATTATAAGTTTGTGGAAATGTGCTTATTTATCTGGTGATGTGATAACTCATTATAGCACTGGAGAAGAAGTGTGACTTTCGGCCATCGAAGCATTACAATATTACGATTGCTAAAATATTTTATTTCTTTATTTTTGTTTTATGAAATGAAAAGTTTTTGAATGTGTTATTTATTTAATTGTATTTAAAAATAAATATAAAATCTTTGTCATCAGTTTTTGATTCCTTGCTTCATAGTCAGGCTCCTATATACTCACAAATTTCTCTTATTGTTTGAGCATGATGAATTTTTGTACAAAAATCGCTATTGAAATTTTTTTCAACATTTTTTTAAAATTATAATAATTAAAATAATTAATTATTTTAAATATTTAATTTATCTTTGAAATTCAATTTGCACTTTTTTAGTTTTTTTTTTTTTTTTTTTTTTGTTAAACAGTTTTGATCACTTGCCAACCGTCTTAAGCATTATGTTGAGCCTAAGACGTTAGTTCAAAAAGTGATGAAATAATATTTTTTATTCTTACAAATAAATATTTATAAATATAATTTTTCCATTTTTTAAATAGTTTCTAGGTTTTTGTTACATTAGCCATAAAAGGTTATACTTATTATTACCGTCTTAAGCATTATGTTGAGCCTAAGACGTTAGTTCAAAAAGTGATGAAGTAATATTTTTTATTCTTACAAATATATATTTATAAATATAATTTTTCCATTTTTTAAATAGCTTCTAGGTTTTTGTTACATTAGCCATAAAAGGTTATACTTATTATTGCTTGACAATACTATTAGACTAATTTAAACTCATTTACTGATTTAGTGATTGATAAAAATGGCTAATTATTCAGTTGTGACTTGTTTGGGCGTAATGCTTTTTATTAGCATGTTTAAGCATTTTAGGTAAGTTTTCTTTCATATTAGGGATGGGGCGGGGGTATTGTTACATTTTTTTATCTGATTTTTTAGATGAATACTTTCTGTTTAAATGAAAAACATTAACAAATTCTTGTTTTTTTTTTTTTTTTGCAGTCTTTTCTCTTATTTTGGTTTTATTTAAAAATTTAGGGTTCTTTTTGAAATCTTGTTAAAGTGTCATCTTGTCATCTTAGGCAACATCACAGAAAACTAGTGGCAAGTTTTTCAAACCTGAGGAAAATAAAATTGCATTATTTTAAAAGTTATTGCATTATTATTTGCATTAGTCTAACTGCAATATTTTTCATTGTTTTTGTTGTAAAGTAAATTAACTAATTGGTGATTTTTATGGCCTAAATTATACCCTTCTATGCGTTATTCTACATACAGATTTCACTGTCAAGCTTATGATTATGACAGACCATAGTTGAAGAATTTCTTTTTTTTTTTAGTTTTACCAATGAAATGGACTGGGACTTCTTGATGCTTGTTCAAAGATGGCCACAAGCAACGTGTCAGATTGTCAATGTAAGTTTTAGTTTTAAGTGAGAAGTTTAAATACGAGTTCAGGAAATTTTTAGGTAGAGTGAAAACTCTTTATTCACCATAATACAGTTTTAAAAAAATTTTTATACAACGTAGCAATAAAACTTGTATAGCGTGATTTAAGCAGTCTTTCATTTGCTAAACCAAATGTATTAGTGAGCATGTATATTTTTTCTTGTTTTTGTGTCTGTCTTGCATTTTTCCCAAAAAACGAACATCTTGTTAAAAGTGTGTGTGTGTGTGTGTGTGATTGTTTGTTTGTGTGTGTGTGTTTGTTTGTTTGTTTGTTTGTTAGACAGGTTTATTTATTGTGCATGTATAAGAGAAAAAAATAAGCAGTGAAAAAAATCCTATAGCAATGGCATAAATCATCACTTTAACCTGTACCTTAAAAAGTTATTGTGGAGAATTTGGAAAGTTTGTTTGTGTGTGTAAACTTTAAAAAGACTAGAAGTGAGAAATACAAATAAATCTTCTTGCATAGGGAATAATTTAAGCGATTTTTTTTACAGGAAACCAAGTACTTCCTCTAAGTGTACATTTTCTTAATCTTTTTCTGATACTTAAGAAACATAGGATTTTTTGATATATTTTTTTCTTAAATAAATATTCTATTTTAAAAATTTCCTTAAAAAGTTAATCAAGGAGTTGTGTTGGAAAAATTTCCAAATTTATCAAGGGGTTAGAGCCTTCACTTAGTGGTTACTTAATCAGTGCTTATGAGCAGCTTCTATTTATTTTTTGCTAAATAGGTTTTAAACAAAATTATTTATTTATCTGGTATTTATTGATTTACATCATACAAGCGTTTATTTTAATTCTATTACAAACAGATTTTTAATCATACCAAAATTTACCCAATAGTCTGAAACAATGCAAAAACAATAATGTTACAAAAGATTTGTTATTTTTAATTTTTTAAGCCACAATGATGAAATTCAATCTACCATAGACTTAAGTAGTATGATAGATATGATAGATATTTTTTCACTTTTGGTTGGTGTTAACTAGTGAAATTAACATCGTTAATTTCAATTTCAAAACAATACTAAAATTTAATGTTAATGCATTAAAGCTTTAAGATTCCATTAATTTAAGGTTAGGGTTTTTGCAGCCAAATTTTTATTTAAAATGCTGTTTACCTCTGCTAGAAATACGGCAGAACTTTTTGCTAAGCTGTTCAGCAGTAACTCCATTCTCAATATGTTAATGATTCACTTTCCACCTAATTCTGGATACATTTTGGCTGATTTTCCACCTAGGACTGACACTAACTTGACTCATCTCAACATAATTAAAATGGTAGCAAATGTTATTGCTAATATTGATCCTTTTAAAGCTATCGGTCTTGATGAAATTCCTGTAGTTATACTGCAAAAATGCTCTCCAGAACTCTCTCCGATTTTCTGCAGGTTGTTTAATAAGTATATTACTGAATCCTGTTTTCCTTATTTCTAGAAGTCAGTATCTGTTGTCTCAGTATTCAAAAATTATGGATAGATCTGATATGATAATTACCATCCTATCAGTTTTCTTTCAGTCATAAGTAAGGCCTTTGAATCATTAATTAACTAATGTGTAACTTTCACTTAGAGTCACTCATTCTGTTTTCTATTTATCAGTATGGCTTTTGTTCTGGTAGCTCTACTGCTGTTGCTCTGACTGTCATCTGTGAACTTGTATATCAATCTCTTGATGCTTGCGGTGAATCCAGTGCATTTGCACTTGGCATCTCTAAGGCCTTAGACAAGGAGTAGCATGCTGGACTTAAATTAATGATAAAATGAAGTCATATGATATCTCTGTTGAAGTTTTGAATACCATTAAATTTTTTTTGTTAGGCAAAGAAATCAAGGTGATCCTTGATGGCCAATTCGAATCATTACTCTTAAATTTTTCTATCCCTCAAGTTTGATTTCTGTAACTTTCTTTTTTTCTAATTTTCATTAATGATTTGCCTGATAGTATTCTTTGTTAGCTTGCTATATATGCAGATGATGCTACTTTGTACTCATTCTTATGAGGACAAAGTACAAATGCTTTTGATAAGGTTGAAATGGCAGTTGGTTTGGAAGCTGCTCTTCGCATTGTTGTTGAGTGAGATGAGAAATGGTTGGTATCATTCAAGGCTTCAAAAACCAAACCTCTTTCCATAAATCGCTTTAGGGAACCTTTCCTCTCATCTGTGCTGAGGAATGATACTGAACTCACTGAATATATGTAGATTTGATTAGGCTTGACATTCTTGAATAGCTTCTGTTGGAATTCTTACATTGAATCTATTACAAAATCTGGTGTCATCATGGCTGGATCTCTATTCCAGATGAGGCACTTTTTTTTTCTGTCCAAGATTATACTTTATATCTATGAGGTTATCATTTGATCATGCATTGAATGTTGCTGCCATCTTTGCGTGTGAGCCTCTAATGTATGTTTTATCTTCTTTTCCGAATTAAGAAAGATATATTCAACTTTGTTGGTCCTGATGTTGGTTTGAATGTTCAGTCACTTTCCTACTGGAGAAGTGTAACCTCATTGTCACTGTTTTATAAGTATTTTCATGGGAACTGTCCCTAGTGATTTCAAAGAGTTAGCACCTTCACTTTTCAAGAACCATAAAGTTTTCATCTGCTAACCATCTTTTAATGGTGCAGATGCCTAAGTTTTACAAAAACTTTTATTCATCAAGTTTCTTCCCATGTGTTACTCACCTGTGGAACTCTTTGCCTTCTGATTTCTTTCCTTTAGATTTTGATCTACATTCCTTAAAGTCTAATGTCATCCAATATTTTTTTCAGTTTGCGTAATACCTGCTTTATTTTTATCTCTTGTATTAGCTTTTAGCCTTGCCGAGATAAATTTTTAAAAATGATATTGCAGAAAGTCATTTGGGGACGCACACTGTAATTTCATCAGGACTGAAGTTTAATTTTATTAGATTTTGTTAATTTTAGATTTTTAGGTTTTTTTTAGCAGATCGTTTTAAAAATTTTTGTCCAACAGTTACTCAATAGTTTGCTTAGAAATTTTCTGTTAAAGAAACGTAGACATGAAATCATGTTAAATGAGTTGGATCTAGCCCCAATATCACCCAACAGTGAAGAAAAATTTTGAACTTTCAAAATAGGGAAAAGCAAAACAACGTATTAATATGTGTGTAGTGGTTTCTCAGTGGGTGTGATTGAAATGCTGAGAAAGGTGATTAAAGTTCTGAAGTTGGTAAATTCAGATATTTTACAGTTATCATTTTTTTAGCTAGTTTGTGTATTGATTGCTCATGTACTTAAAAAATAGTTCCTATACTTGGAGATTCTCTTGGAGTAAGCCAAAAATGCCTGTCATAAAATTAAGAAATACCTGGTAAATATCAGGAATTACGTTTTTTTTAACTGTATTGCGGGTATTTGGGTGAAAAATTCTTTATAGCGATGCTTAATAGTGAAAAAATTATGATTGACAGTGACCTATCCAGGAGTTATTTGGGCAGGCCGTTTTATAAAAGATTGATGCATAAAGTATCGCAAACGCAAATGCTCTATAAAGAAGCTGGGGTGTGGGGTGAATTATATAGTAACTATATAATAAATAGTAACTATTGAATAGCTAAATCTCCACATAGGCCATCATAAATAATAAAAATATTTCTGAATCCCCGGCCGGTTGAAAACTTTTTTTAATCTTGATGGGTTTATATATAAATATATATATATATATATATATATATTGTAACAATTTCTGTCCGTTTGTTTGTACGATGTATAATAAAAAAGTTTTTCCTTCGCCCAATTCATATGTAGCTTAAAGTGAGCCGTCCTGTTTTCGGAAGTTGCATAATAGTTTTATGGTTCGATAATTTTATTGTTCGAAAATTATTTGTTTCAAAAAATCTTTTTCAGAGATTATTTTATTGTATATAAATTGGTACACGCGATACTGTTCTTCCTATTAATAAGCAAGCAATAAAATTTATGTTAATAAATTTTCTTTGTCTTTGTTCTAACTAAAATTACTTGATTATCAATTTATTGATATAATATCCAGAAACTTTATTTTTAGCTCCTTTTGTAGAATTAGTTATGCACTTCTATCAATACGTTATTTTGCATAAATACATCAAATATCAATTTCTTTAAATAGAGTTCTTAATCTGCAGATTTGTGTATTTGTAGTTTAACTGTCTTTGACTTTAGACACTCAATAAATATGCGTAATTATGTAATATCATTTTCTGCCTTTATCTGTATTACAAAAAAAAAACTGGCTAGGGTGTTATATTAATTATTTGATAGGCTTAAATGCTATTATTTTATCACATTTATCACCTCCTTCCTTTTTATACTTGAGCTTATTTGAGATGATCTTTTACAGAAAGTTTGCTTCTTACGATTATGCAATGTTGTTTACCATTTTTATTTTTAGTGTTTTCCGAAAACGGAAAATGGGTTGTATATTGAACAAGTCAGAAGATTAATAGGAAAAAATAATATTAACAATGCAAAGAAACTTTCTTTTATATGTATTAATGATTACATTGGTTTTTCATTAGCTTAATAGTCCTATATACACTACGCGTATGGCGTTTTTAGATCAATGCATCTGTCTCCCGAGTCTCGATAAATGTTAATAGCTGTTCATAAGTTTGATCTATTAACTGCCCTGGGTCAACTAAAGAGATTCACATAAGGTGTTCAAGTTCCACACTTGCCGGTTTCTCTGTTTGTTATAAATCAAGTTTTTCATTGAGAACCATTTTTCAATATTGGCTTTGCTGGGTGTTAGGAGGAGTGATAATTTGAATATTTTCATTATCTGGTGGTGTTACTCACAGGCATAGTCGGTACAGAAAACAGAATATATACCATCACTTGTTATTGGGTCTTCGTGCTTATGTATATA
>JAUZNK010004722.1:0-10293 GCA_035046665.1 Euphysa ruthae | reverse complement strand
TTTTATACAAAAGATAAATTGATAAGGCAAACTTATGTTTGCAAAAAAAGACTGTATATATATATATATATATATATATAATATATATATAATTATCAAAATAATTACACAAAAAATAAAATTATTCTATTTTATTTTATTAATGAAATTTTGAAAATAAAAAATAATTATTTCTCTATGCATGTTTCATTTAGTTTATTAGTTTCTTCTTTAAGCGTTTCGCTCTTTTTAGATCTCTCTCATCACACAAAAGTAATAAACTGATTTACGTTTACGTTTACGTTTACGTTTAATATTATTTAATATTTAATTATTTAATGTAATTGATGCTTCGATGATTATTTCAAGAAGATGTTTGAGCTATGATTTTTTAGTCAATGTTATGGTATCTCAACATATGACTTTGAAAAGGACAACGCATTAAACGAAAATGTAGATAATGTCAATGAAAGCATTGTTATGATGGCTAACCTACTACCTGTACACAATCATAACAAAGCAATATTATTATATTATATATAATAATACATTCAACATGTATTATTTCAGATTTCATGAAACAAGATAAATCTGAAACCTGCCAGACATAACTGTCTGGTGTTGAACTGATTTGATAGGACAAATTTGTATTTCGGTCTGACTTTGTCCGATGTCCGACCGTTATATCGAGGCTTGCTGTACTCATCAAAATTTTCAGCAGGAAGTTGGGAAAAGAAACTGAGAAAGTAGATGTTGAAAAAAAAATTTTGTTTTGAAATAATTTCTTGGGATATAGAGTAAATTATCTATTTCACTCCATGACACCAATTTTAGTAACAGATTTAAAGACTTTTTTGTTACGTAAATTGATTCTTATAATCATAAAACAATATTTATGATAGAGAGTTTCAAAAATGCTTAAAGATACTGTGTTACAAAATACCTGGAATCGTATGACATCTTTTCCCATTTTTCTCTATTTATGAGTGAATTCTCAATTGCCTTTTCAATGAGACCCTAAACAAAGATAAAGTAAAGATCAAAATGTTAAGAGAAAATCAAACAAAAACTTATTATGTACTTATTATGTGATATATACATTATCTTCAAAACATTAAAAATCATCTTTAGATGTTTAAAAGGAACCCCAAACTTATTTTAATCTTTCTTTCGGTTCTTTTTACAAATGCGTAAAAAGACCATACAAAATTATGTTTTTTCTTAAAGAAAGTGAAAGGACATTAAATGATGGAAATGTTTTATGCAGACAAGTTTTTAAGAGGGATTGATGCTAAAATCAAATCAATCAGCTAACCTGGCATTTTTGTACTAAGGGGGAAACAGTGAAATTCCTAAATAAAATCATTTATTCCAAAATAATCACCTACAACAAAATAATCACACTTTGAAATCCCTCAACTTTTGTGGCTTAAGACAAAAAAATTGTATACTTACCTTATCAGCATAATAGAATTTTGCAATTTTTCTTTGATGTTCATACGGCTAAAAAAATCAAAATATAATATTGACTGGAGTTTTATAAAACTCTCAATTGTTCAGTTACAGTTTCTTGAGTTTCATAGAAATAACATTTGATAGGCATAAAGACAAAGAGAATTTGAAAAACTTAGAATATCAAAAAGACTTGGTCTAAAGCTAAATTTTATTTTGAACATTTTAGCTCATGTTAAAGTACCATATATTGTAAATTTATAGTACTATTTATAGAAAATATACCTTTTTGGGTAATTTTTCTATGAAGCTGGTTATTAAAACTATTATTGACTAGCAATATTTAGAATATCTAGAAAATTAGAATATAGTTTTATGAGAAAAATTTTCAAAATATTACTTGGACAGGTTCAAAAAACATAGGCACAGATGTGAACAGGCAAAAAATCACAAAATCTATTTTTTTGTACATTTCTGGAAAAAATATCGACTTTTTTATATTCATATTCGGCAAAATTAAAGATAACAAGGTAACAAATTGGTGTATATATTTTTTTCGTCAAAAAAAGAGTAAAAATCAACGATATTGATGAAAATTTAACTTAGTTACTTTTATATAATTCATTTCTTTGTGAAATAGTAACTGACCCAAGTTAAGGTTGAACACCTTGGCAAGGCGATATTTAGGATAAGCAAGATTTCAGCAAGAATTAAGATAAGAAAGTAACAACTTCAGGAAAAAACTCTTGTCAGTATTTTGTCAACTTTTTAGAATGCAATCACAGATTTACTGGAAATCTTAATGAAGACTTGTAAAATGAAGAAAAGCAACAAGATGCAAATTCTTTTAAATACAAACTCGTCATAAATTTGTAACAGAACACGGTTATTTAAAAGTACTTGAAAACAGATAATAACAGTATATACTTTATAATGTTACTTTTTTATCTACTTGCAAACTGACTTTGATAGAGGAAATTTTATTTAGCAATTATTAAAAGAATAATTAGCAATAGTTTTGGCGACTTTTTCCTTAATTGTGCAAGCCAAAACCAATAAAGTTGAACACTAGCTCTATCATATCTGTGAAATCCTATACAAATTTTCAATGTTGTTAGAGAACTAACCACCTAATGATATGTTACCTTTTTTAAACTATATATTTATTCTGTATCTGCAAGTTTTGGATAAAAATATAACATGATACCTATATGTTCACAATTGGCTCAAAATTTACTTATGTTTTTTTAACGTGTCCATTACTGACAAATAAGCGATGGAAGACATCGACTTTGCCAAGACATTTTCTGATGATAGTAGTTGGGAGTCTAACTTACTGATACTTGAAATCGGACATCTGAGGTACGATACTCATTGCCTCCAATGACAATTGGAACATCTTCGCAAATACTTTTTATATGTTGCACAGCAGCTTGAATACTTGCTTTTACTTGTGGGTCAGAAAGATTGGTAGGGGGCTCGTTTAATGGCAGATCTGCACTCCCTAAAGCCCGAGACCTGAAATAATCAAAAATATAATTTAACTGTAGGTAAATTTTTAGTTTTTTTTTATTTACTTCAAGTAAATTTACCAAAACAATTAAAAAAAGTAGGAATTTTAACATGTTGAAAAATATATTTAATTGACATATCAAACTGAAATTAAAGATAAAGGTATAATCATCGGTGTATGCACCTTGCCAACTTAGGCATTCAATCTAATCAGTCACACCTCCAAGCTTTATCTTGTGCTTAGACTATACCGCGATTAATAAGTTACTACTTCTACCAAAGCTTAATACAACCAGAGATAAATATCACAGGCAAAAAAGGGTAAACAAAACCTTTTTTCTTTGCGAAAAAGTTATGACATCAAGCTTCCTCTAAAAGATATATATCAAACTTAAAATTATATAAAAAATTTTAGGCCCATTTTTCATGAAAATTGTATTTAATTTAAAATTATTTGCCTTTTGAAAAATTTCTCTTTCTATAGCTTATTTTTTACTGTAAAAATTCAAAACTATTGATAGACAAACCGTGAATGAACAAACCATTATAAATTTTTATTCATATCAATTTAAAAATTCTTACTTCGTGTTTATTTTCACCAAGCTATGTTATCTTTTTTTTAATCACTTGGTATCATTTAATCAGATGGTAAAGGACCATACCAATCTAGGTAATTCATATTAAAATTGAAAACAGGAAATAATTTTGAGCAAATGACAAACTCTTTGCAACCATTTTACTCTAAGTGAAATATTAATGGTTGAAAGTAGGCCCAAAATTCCAAAATTATTTTTACAAAAATTATTAATTGCTTGAATATTATTATTTCTTTTTTGATGAAAAAAGACAGAAATTGGCAAGAACGATGAGAATTTCAATTGTCGTTTTTTTATTTTCCTAAAATAAAAATACAAAAAATGTGTATTTTTTTTACATAATCTGCATGTTAAATTTTTACACTTTGTGTTCTACCATCAGAAAAAGTATTATTTTGGTGTTATTGTTGGGTTTTACCAAGATACCAACCATGGTGGTTCTTTGGTACTACGCCCCACAAAAAACAACAGAGAGAATAAACTTCAAGAATTTAAAAATTTTAGTTAGCAATGAGAATAAATATTCTTGGCTTAATAATACCTTGATTTTATTTTGAAGAAAAATGAGATTTTGAGATGTTTTTGAATGAAATATTAGGGTATTTTTATCTAATTATTTCAGGAGTATAAAAAGAGTTTGATCAAATATTTTATTGATCACCGAAAATTTATAAATGTAGATTTATAAATTTATAAATGTAGATTTATAAATTTACAAATGTGGCAATTTTCTCGATTTGATGAAAAAATTCCAAAAAGTTGAAAAAATCCGCTTTTTTTAATTCTAAATTTTCTATTTCACCCCAAAATCCTCATAAAAGAGTTTGCAATAGTAGTATTAACCTACTCACAATAAAGGACTTTTTTTATTACTCTAAACTATTTCTTTAAATACACAAATCATACTTTTTCAACATCCCTTTTAAATTTGATCACTAAACTATATAAAAATCCTGATGTCATCGTAGCATTCCTATTTCATACTAACTCCCTCTCACTCAAGAGAGAATATTGTCTTGACTGAGAGCATTTTACTGAATTAAAAAAGTGAGTGTGTATAGGGGGTAAAATTCGCCTTTGTAATATACCTTTGTAACTCAGCCCAAAAAAATCTATATAACCTAAAATTAAAAAGGTTGCCAAAATAATTTTAAAATTTTCATATTGAAAACAAGAAAGTTCTCTTTATCAGAGAAATACCAAATTTGAAAAAAAGTTATACTAGCCATAGTTTAAAAATGTTTAAAAAAGGTCCAGAATCTGGTTTATCATCCCTGTTCTGAAAAAAATAATCACTAAATATCAATGTCACAGCCATTTCAGGTGGAAGAGAAGTATTTACATTTGTGGTGGCCTTCAACAATGTAAGACAATGCGAGATTGGATAGTTACATAATCTCAACCGTTTCGGAATCTCAGTCTGTGATTGGCTCATTCAAGAGAAACGAAAGATTGGATAGTTTGAACTATTCACGTAATCTCAACGCTGTAGAGATAAAACCAAAAACATGATAAAATGAGGGTTAGTTGTTATAAATGTGCCTCTACTGTTCCTTAACCAATTTAGTTAAAAATTTACATGAATAATCTTGAAAATAGCGCTTTCCAATGACGGGTGAACCACTTATTTTATTGAACGCATGATAATCCAAATTAACGAATAAAAAATTTGTTTTTTAAATTAATTAAAAACCCAGATTGATGTTGAATGGGTTGCACGTGGGTTGGGAAACTCTTTAAATTGCAGAATCAAAACAAAAAAAATTTTATGCTAATGTAAATAACAGGGATTTAATTTTGAAAAATGATGAAAAAATCAATTTTGAGGACGAAAATACATATACCTCTTTTATATAACATTTCTATTATTTTTAAAATACAAATAAAGTAAACGATTTGTTAGCATATAAAAGTAAACGCAATATTTGTACTTCATCTCTAAGAAAATCAAATCAAACTTATCATCGAAACAATCTAGTAGAATACTCACTCAAACTTCAAAACTTTTGGAAAACAGTAAAGAAATTATTTCCTATAAAATCAAAGGGTATAACTCCAATTGAAGCTTAAGCACTTATGAAAAAAGCATCAAAAACAAATATATTTTCAGCGTTTTTCTCTGGGGTTGTAACTTCCATAAAGTTGAAGTCGATTCATCTAGTTAATTTTGTGTGGAGAAAAGTGTGATTTACAGCAAATCGAATAATAAATAGATTTCGATTTGATTACGTATCTAAGTTATTTGTCGAAAACCAAATAATAAGACTAAAAAAGAAAAAATCTACTGCCTTAGATTACATTTCATCAGTGTTATTACGAGATTCAAAATCGAGAGCTCAAAATCGTTATCAAAACCGATAATTTATTTGATCTTTCAACATAAACACCCTCAGTTCACAGGAAACAAGTGAAGGCAGTACCTGTTCATAAATCAGGTACGCTCAAAAATTCTAAAACTTTCTACCAATTTGCCTATTTTTTCACAAAAATATTGGATAATGCAGTACATAACCAATTTATGACAGTGTGGTTGTGATTTACGGTTGTTTTACAAAGTTTATTTACAAAGTACACCTGCGTTACAAAACAACATGAGTAAATTTTGTAACAAAATGCAAGCACCTTGGTAATATGATCGATAACACATTTTCTTTCAAACTAAACTTTACAAAAAACACAGTTTCCTTCTATCGAAAAACGAGCAAATCAAATCATTGGGAATGGGTGCTCAGTGAAGAGTGTTCACAAACATATCGTTAAAGACATTTGTCAATTTGTCAGATAATGTTTACATATGGAATTTTTAACACTACTTTTTAAAAAAAAATCATGCAATACAAACACGAAACAAAAACTTTTCATTAAAACTGCCGAAAGTTAAACTAGGCATTGCTAAAAACTCTTTTTATTTTAAAATAAATAATTTTTACTCTTAATTTTACATACATTTAACATACATTTAACAGGACAGACATTAACAGCAGCATTGTATTTTGTTTTGCTGAAGTTTTAAATCCTTTAATCTTAAAGATTAAAGAGTAAGATTTTGTAAAAAGTACACTGCAAATATCTTATATTTTTAGTTGTATTTTTTATATATTTTAAAAATATCTCCTAGTCGCTTCATTCTGTTTTCTTTTATTTATTGACGTTGTATAATAATATTCATATTACGTTATATTCTTAGTATTTTTGTGATGTTATCCTTATGCTGCTCAAATGTGAAAGTTTTTTGTTGACAAGAAGTGTTGGTGGATCTTTTGTTATAAATATTGACACCAGATTTTATTTAGAAAGACAAAGTCCACATTAACACTACCTTCTGTCTAAAAAATGAGGATTAAAATTTGATATTAATTCTTATCCAGAACATTGAAGAAAACTTTATTATTTTCATTATAAGTGTTGCAGTTTCAAATTCCACTTTCTGATGAGTAAAACTTCTGAGTTCCATTTCATTTGGCTTAGGTATTGATTTTAACTTTAAAACATTTATGAAATAGCGTAATATACATATTTTTATCGGTTATTGTATCAAATTTGATTTAATTATTCATTAGCAATAATACGTCTCAACGTCACACAGAACTAATCATTGCATAATTACAGTACTTTTGTTATTGTATTATTATATATATCAGTATTGCAGTTTTTCCTCAAAACCTTATTTCCCAAATATTTTCCTTAAAACGTAATTTCCAAAAATTTTCTGTAAAATTTTATTTCCTATCATTGCCAAAATGCTCAAATAATGTAATTTGGTGCCAGTCCCACATTTTTAAGCATTTTCTTAAATAATTTAATATTAAAAGATTTACTTCCAAATTTGTTAAGATATTTTATTTGCAAAGAGTAACATAACTAACACCATTGCAAAAACCGTTTTTTTTTTTTACTGAAAAGGCCCAAATAATGTAATTTGATCCCAGTCCCAATTATTAAGTATTTTTTTTTAATTTTTGTTATTAAAAGATTTACTTTCAAATTCCACATTTGTTAAGCTATTTTATTTTGCAAAGAGTAACATAACTAACATCATTGCAAAATCCATTTTTTTTTTTTTTTTTTTTTTTTACTGAAAAGGCCCAAATAATGTAATTTGATCCCAGTCCCACTTATTAATTATTTTTTTTTAAATTTTTGTTATTAAAAGATTTACTTTCAAATTCCACATTATTATACTATACAGTTATACAGTTCTCAAAGATAAACATAACTAAAATTAATGCAAAACCGTTTTTTGAACCAAAATACCCAAATAAGGTAATTTGGTCCCAAACCACAATTTTTGGGTAAATTTGTCAAATTCCTTTTACATTTGGTGTGTAAATACTTTATCTACAAAATAACCATAAAATAATCACTAATTTCTCTCTAAATGTGATAAAATTTCTGTTGAAATGATTAAAAAAGGTAAAAATATGGTTATTTTTTGGTATTAAGAGTCAATTTTGAGCCATCACCATGCACCCTCCAAATAAAAATCTTATTTTTAATAAATTCAATTATATTCCGGTTCTAAAATATTTGGCCGAATCAAAATTAAGATATTTTTTTTTGTGGTTTTATGAACGTCTTAGTAAAGAATGTCATTAAAAATTTAAGAATTTGTAAAAAATAAAATATATTTTTTTAAAAATTTAAATTTAAAAAGCGGCTGTTATGGCTGCTATGCTACACTTAATGCACAATATCAACATCTCTTGCCATCACGCTATCATAAATTAAAAAAAATAATAACTGGATCACAACCACACCCTCATGCACTATCCCCATTTGAAAATATTTTATTACAGTCCATGAGAATGTGGACATTGCAATTGACATCACAATAACAATAGCATAAACTAAAAAAAAAAAAAATTGAATTTCCGGCTAGGATTTTATACTAGGAATCCTGGTTTAAAATCCTAGCCTCTCTTAGACACTATAATATAGTGTTATAGATATCCTAGTAGAATCCCTGATTTGGACACTATCTAGCTAAACATACTTATTATTCATTAGCAATGTGAATTGCAAGGTCCACACTCCTGAAACATTCCATGGTAAAAAAATATTTTCAAATAGGGACAGTTTTTGCCCAAATTAGGGTTTATTAATTTCTTTATAACAAAAGTGGAGGAATATGGGGCTTTAAAGCTAGTTAAAATTTTTTTCTAAATTCAAAAGGCCCTGGATGTCATCATAGATGGTAGGTCTTTTTAATGTTTTACTGTTGTTAATATAAGCTATTTCTTTACTTTTAAATCTAAAAAACAAAAAGCAATTTATTTTAATTTGTACATATAAAGGGTGCAGTAACATAATGCTTTTTTTTTTGCTGCATTTGGTGCTCCGAAAAAAGTGCCAGAGTAAACTTAGTTTATATAGCTTTATAAATATAGCTATAAAACATATGTATAGATTGTTTTTTCAAATCAATTCTATAACCGCAGGACAGGCAAGCAAGTATTTTTTGTTATCTACAGCAGCAAATATCAAAATACTCACCCTATCAACAACCTTGGAAGTATTTTTTTAGTTAACTTCAACATGACTGCCTTTATTTATTTATTATTTGCAAACAAAATGACCAGCTGAGCTTTTCCGCTTCCTATTCACAGATGGTTTTCCAAATGTTTTGATCGGTGTTGACGCATGCGCAAATCTCCGGCAGCCAAAACTACACAATTGCCCCTGGACATCCCATCAGGATAATGCTCCATGGATTATTGCCACACATTTTTCATTTTAAATAGATTTTAATAAGTTAGTTAAAACTAGTTAGTAAACAATCACGAATGTAATGACAGACAACATAAAATGTTTGAATGCATCATTAAAATTGGTCTATATATTATTTGCGGAGAAAGGTTTGTTTATATTGATGTCGGCTAAAAAAATCCATAATGGAAGTTTTTTATATAATAAGAAATTGAAAACAACAAGGAAAGAAAGCAAATACTATTTTCGTATTCTAAAAGTATTAAACTTTAGTTTAAACGATTAAGTGGAGCTGTTGTTCAACTTTCTGTTTTAGCAACTATACAACTTTTGGTAAGAACGGCTACTAATTAAGGTATTTTAGACTACCCCTTAGAGAGCCGCAGCTAGAATTCCAAAGAATTCTAAAAGCAACTGCCATTAATTGGTTAAAAGCACACATATGTAGTGCCCATAGGGTGAGAAGGTATCGTGGAAATACTTCTGAGCTCCCTGAAATAATAGTATATCTGATGGGCAAATTGTAAAAATAAAAAGTATGATATATAATTTACAGAAAAAAATAATATCTTCTGCAATTGCAAAACACACTCTGAAAAATAACGTTGAAGTTTTAAACAAATTAAGTGAAAATATGAGATTTCCAGTCTTATTGTCAATTCGTCGGACTATATTAACATAGCACAAAAGAAAGTTACTAAATCTGAGGAGTATTACTACTCTTTTATTTCGATTTCAATTAATATTATTTTCTGTATTTCAATTTCCATCAATATCACGGCCGTTTGACGTCAGTTATTTCTGGAAATGATCTCTCAATTCAACACAACAATTTGCGAAATAGTTAAACTAAATTTGGACTGTTTTTCCGTAATTTTCATGATTGCACGTAATGTTTTTTGAATTCCCCAGCTCAATGGCATTATAAAACAGTTGTTTGCAATTATCTGGACAGTGTTATTTTCCAGCCATTTTTAATTTTCTAACCCCCTATATTTACTCAATTTCATGGATGAAGCTGGCTTCGATTGCTCGACTATGATTACAA
>JAUZNK010004721.1:0-10293 GCA_035046665.1 Euphysa ruthae | reverse complement strand
AAACTCAATTATATATTAAGCTATTTTTTGATAAAATTCTAAAAGAATCGATGCTATGCGTTGCTTTTAATTTAGGAATATTTAGTGAGTTCCAGAGTTTGGGACCTCTGTATTTCATAGAGAATTCAGCAAACTTACTTAAAAATCAAAATAAGTGTACTTGTTGAATATTAGGGATGAAGTATTAATTATGGAAGGTGGAGTTCCCCGTTTAAATTATTAGGGATGATGTATAAATTAAGGAAGATGGCGCTCCTCGATTAAATTGTAGGAAGATACGAATGGAGAAACAAATCAAAGCTGATGATGAACACGTGCAAAGAGCAGAGTTCTTAGTTTATCAAAACAGGAATAGTAGGACGAATCGCTTGTGTAGGCCAGCCCTGCGTCTTTCACCATTAAAGTTCATTTAATACAAAAGATTTATGAACTCAATTCGGATTATATAGTCAAAGTCTCGACTAAGCATTAGCTACACTGAATGTCGATACACTCAAAAGACTGAGTTCTGAATGAATTTTATCTAAATATTATATACTGTAACCATAGGAGTCATAGGTGTAAGTGAGGAAAAGAGTGAGGGGTGGAAGAGTAAAAAAGCACTTGTGTGATAAAAGAAAGGTATAATTCAAATTTAAAATCAGAATTAGTTTCATGTGAGAGTAATGCTGCATAATTCATACTTTTCCATGTGAAGTTAATATTTTGGGTTATAGCATATATAAAATATGACACGCGTTTTTAAAAAAATAATTCCTGCCCTTTGATTTTCAATTCTTTTGTTATAAAGAAATCGTTTCAATGCAGGTACACAACAATAATATGACAGAGATATATTGTCAAATTTCATGAAAGCCAATCGATGTATGCTGTCCATGAACATACTACTACTTTAATTGAACTTTATGTGGTAATAAGGACATAAGTTGCACAAATATATGTAATACACGAACTGTTACTGAATACTCTCCAAATTCTGGATATGAGACTTTTTCTAAGTTTCGCTTGAGTACATCCATTGCTCTTGAGTTTTGCCATTTCACCTTCATTGTTATAATGATTTCTAATCCGCCTGGCTTGAGAGGATAACGTTTTGGTGACACAGACTTACCGGTTGCGGAAAATCCAGCCCTTTGGTATACCAGATATGGCGATTCATTTCCTTAGGAACATGACCAACAGTCACTAAACAGAGCTTTCCAGGAATATTCGTTTGTCCAGCAGGAGCGAACTTATCGTAAGGGTTATTTAACTTTTGCTTAAACTTCATTGACTGGTCAAGCTGCGGAGTCTATTCGGAGCAGTATACATGAAAACCTCTTAACGCAGTAGTGAATTTATATACCAAAGTGAATTGAGCCATTTTCTGTATTTTCGTTCGTTGCTGTCCTGATAAGCTTCGATCTGCTTGTAAACATAAACAATACACACATATAAAGTCATTGTATTGCAAAATATTCGACCTTGTGCAAAACCTTAAAAGAAGTCATTGTGTTGCATGCGCAATTTGAAAAAAAAGCATCTTGAACTTCTTCACAAAAAAGGGAACGGTTACGAGCAGTAAACCCAAAAAAGTGGTAGCATATGCTTCCTCGATATCGGTTGCCTTTGATTCCGGTTTGTCAGAGGCTGAACATGCCCTCGTTGTAGAAAAAATTGCCAATGCTACAGGAGCAGGAAATCCTTCGAAACGTACTGTGAAAAAAGACAAGCTCATGATAGCTAAATATGGAAACACACATGGTCCAGCGGGTGCCATTGCAAAGTTTGTAAAAGAATTCCCAAAGTTAACTGACAGCACAGTTCGTGTATGGATCGCAAAATATCGTAAAGAGCTTTCTGCAAACAATAAAAACAATGAAGAAATTCCAATTACTTTTGGACAAAAGAGGGGTAGACCACTATCTCTGCCTGTTGAATTGGATACGAAGCTCAGAAATTTTATCTTGAGCTTACGCAATGTAGGTGGAAATATTAATCGCCATGTCGTACACGGAGTTCTCATGGGTCTGATTAAATCGAATATGACCAAGTATGGATCATGTTTGGATTTCAATGTGTCGCGTGGATGGATCAACTATCTCTACAAACGTATGGATATGTCTCGAAGAATGGTTGCCACATCCAGACCAAAGATCGCACGATCAATTTGGGAGGAAACTCGCTTTCTCTTTTTACAGCAGATTGCACACGCTGTTGGTTGGCATATCCCCGATAACTTATAATAAACGCTGACCAAACTCCTTCGAAATTTGTTCCCACAGATAACATTACCATGGTTGTCAAAGGTAGCAAACACATCCCAAGAATAGGCGCAAGTGACAAAAGAGGAATTACTGTAACTCTACCAAACTCTTAACGGGGTGATGTTACCCTTCCAGCTGATCTACAAGGGCAAAACAAAGAGATCACTTTTATATGATGAATTTCCGGAGGGATTCTCATTGTCATATAACGAAAGTCATTGGAGCAACGAAATAGAATCGCTAAAGTTACTAAGAGAAGTAATAAATCCATATGTGGAAAAAGTCAAAGAAGAAATGGGATTACCAATGGCTCAAACAGCCTTATTAATTTGGGATGCCTTCAGAGGTCAGAAATCACAGTTGATAACAGATGCCCTTGACGATTATAATATTGTGACAGTTATGGTGCCAAAGAATTTAACACATCTGCTTCAACCTCTTGATCTGACAACCAATGGTTCGTTCAAAAAGATGGAAAGAGCTGCCTTCAGAGATTATTTCACCAACACAATAACAAAAGGTGATGGGGAAGATTTATCAGCATTTTAAAACCGAAGGACGCCAAACTATTATCAACGGCTGGAAAGCAGCTGGCGTGATAAAAGCTGCAAGAAGTGGCCATGTAGATGATTTGAACGTTTGTTTAATTCTGTTTTCATTTTATTCCCTGAAGCGCGTTAATTTTATGACTTTGAAAATTATTTTCCTAAAAACCGTGTTAATTTTATGCATAAAATATTTTGATTTTGCTAAAACAGCGTTAATTTCATGTACTTACCAAACATGTGTTGTTAATAAACTATTCCGTTAACATCGTGTAATAAGGTAGTCCGAATCAACACATTTTAGAGCTTTAATATTTCAGCATGTACTTTTTCTCCAGGTGCAAATTTTATTGCTGACTTTGACAATCGCACAACATTGTCACTATCTATGGTGAATATTGACTATCCTTGTATACATTCGAGTTTTGATAAACGCAGTTTATTAGCATTATGATGCTTAACTTGGCAAAAGCCATTTCCATCAATTGAAAACGTTTTTATGCAGAGCTTAAATTTTTAAAATTTCATTTTTTAATTGTATGCATTATATCAGAAAAAAAAAACAATAAAGCAATTTAAAAAAAAAAAATGAACAAACAAACAAAGAAGACTAAATTGATAGTCTATTAGTAGTCTAAAAAAAACAAGGCCATTATGAGCAATGATAATAAGTAAATAATATATTGTTATATAGTGCATATGCTGTACAAAATATACTTTACCAAGTTATTGTCTGAATGCATTATAAACAAAATCAAAAGTAGATCAGTTTTCTTTAACTGAGAACTTTCAATCAAGGCATATTTTAAAATAAACTAGCTAAATAAAAGACAGTATATAATCTTCTGAAAAATTGTGTCTTATTAGGACAACCCTCGAAGATTTCAGTTAGGAAAAATTATGACATAGTGGGAGGCCTGCCAGTTACACGCCTGCTCAAGTCCATTTTTCGTGACATAGCAATAAAAAACGAATATAGTTTTTTTTTATATATTAACGAAAATTCTTGATATTAATAAATGCAAGTTATTAAAAAAGTATAATTCCAGTGTATTCAGTTATGGATTACAATTCAGGTATAAAGCAAATTCAGATATAAAACAAAATAATTTAAATAAATTAGTTGCTGTTATTCGTTTTATACTTCCTTTGGAACTCCCTTGATCAATCTAAATCAACTATAAATTTTTAAAAAATATATTTTTATTGTTTTTCATGTGTTTTGCAGCATTTAAATTATAAAAATGAAGTTATTCTTCTTTACGAGCGTCTCTTGGGTAAAATTCTGCCAGTGTTTTGGCAGGGATACGTTTCAACATTTCTTTAGGGAAAATTCGAAGTAATTTCCATCCAATATCCAATGATTCAAATACAGTACGATTTTCATAGCTTCCTGAAATTTGATAATAGGAAAAACAGTAAAGTTTTGTTCAACGTGGATTGCTCGTCATGTATAACCCCATGAAAATATTTAAACTAATATAATTTATTTGCAGAAAGTTTCGTTTTGGGAGGCCTAAAGTTGGCGAAATTTATGAGAAGACACCCCTGGATATAAGATAACTTAAGCTAATGTTTAGTATTATAATATATACCATTCCAGCTCATGCTTGTTTTATTAAGTCTTAATAGAACAATTACAAAGAATATATATATATATGACACAAGGAGAACGAACTATCATTCACTTGTTAGATTTCATAGTACTATGACATACGCATTCAAAACTGCAGGTATTTTAAACATTTCTCATATTGTGCTTATACACCTTATTCATTATGAAACGATTTGGTCTCTTTTTAAATCGCTCTGCCCAAATTCAAATATAAATAGCCAGACATGTTCAGCTTTTAGCTCGTTCAACAATTAACTTTGTGTAGATTGTCTAGCAAATATTCTACGAAAAATATTTTATTTTTTGTAAGAAGATCTGTGGCCTAAACCAAGTTTATTATTAGAATATTTAGAATTTTCATTTTTGACCACATTTAGCTATTTTACAGAACAGAATGAGAATTTTGATTCTGGACTGTAAATTGTCTATAAAGACATTTCTTTGAAAATTAAGTAATTTTGTGATTTTTTTTTCTACCCTGTGAAACATAAAAATAAAATAAGGACACATGTATTTTTTGAAAAAAAATAATCTTTGTAAAAAATATTATTTTTAAAAACCTCACACAAAAAACCTCACACGAAAAACCTCGCGTAATTTTTTGACAGAGTCTGAATATGTTATCTTGAGAAGAATTAAAAATAACGAAATTAATCTAAGAAAAATTAATTTTTTAGATAAAAATGACCGTATTCGAGAGCAGAACTAAAATCAAAAAAAAAGAAAAAAAAAGATGACTATACACATTCTTCGAAATTTATTCGAATGGCGAAGTGTCAATCAAAACGAAATGTTGTGTGGCGGAATTCAGCAGATATATGTCACTATTATTTTTTCTTTCTCAGCTTTTAAATTAAAAAAAAGAAAGAAACACTACAATTGAATCTCTGTAAAGCTTATCCCATTGGTGGAAAAAAGTTTCCGCTTATTAGCAAAGAAAGAATCAAAACTATTAATGGCGCGGAGAAAGCATACTGCTAACTGGAAATACAAACCGAATCAATCAAAAAATAAAAAAATGAACGTCACGAAATATTATCGCTGAAATCCATGAGTGCATGAAAGTAAAATTTATCCACGCCACTAATGTTGAGATATGTAGATCAGCTGAAAGAATTTCGATGTTTTCTTCGCTAATCAGTATCTACAACTGACGAGTCCTTACAAGGACGAAACGCGACTTGTACTATTGTTGAAGATCTCATAGCCAAGACCCATATTTTACTAAATTTTACACTTATGCGCACATGCGTTTGTGCGATAATGTGTGTCATTCTCTTTTGTATTTTTTTTTTCGATAAACATATAGTTCATTCCATATATTTCCGTGTATATTCGATTTACTTGTGTACGAGCATTGGTGTTAAATGGTAATCAGAGATCTTTAACATAAGAGAAATTACCTAGGGAAATGAACCAATGCGTTGCCATAATTTTTGCTTTCACTTACACATTTAAAGCTTTTGCACAAGGATGCCACGCCAGTATAGATATTTGGCAACCGACAATCAGAGACAATGATGTGATTGGATGAAGAATGATGTCACAAAGACCTTAAATGTCATTTCAAAGAAGACTAAACATTAAAAACTTCATTATTTTATAATACCAAAGGATTTTATGAAAAAAAAAATTGAAGTTTTTTTTTTAAAACCTCTACCCGCTTTAGAAAGTTACTTCAAGTGAAAGCCTCACTTTGGGCCAGAAAAAGGTGTCTGTTTTACAATGCATCTGCTTTATTGAGACTTCTTAAACACAGTTTGACTGGAAAACACTCCGTTCCTCTGCTTACTTTTATAATAGAGGCATCGCCTTTAAAAAGATTCTACTGTTAAGGAAAATTGATGTAAAGAACAAAATTGATCAGCAGAAAAACTTAATTTTTGGTGAAAACATAGACTTGTTTTGGAACTAATATCGAACAATTAGGGTCTAAACCAAGTGACCATATGGGTCAAAAGATACCTTCTATGGTCCTCTAACATCATTAAAAATTTAGAAAAACCTAATGGACAGGTTTTAATTAACATATTGTTTTTAGGCTTAAAGTGTTACGGACAGAAATTGGTTAATTCATAAGATATCTGTTGACTTCCGAGGAATCCAATAAATATTATATACCTTGTGCAATAAAATTTTTTTCAAACTTTTGCAAGAATTCCAAATACAACAAATCATCAGGAGTAAGTGCTTCTTCACCTACAACAGCTTTCATAGCCTGCACATCTTTGCCAATCGCGTAATTTGCATATAACTGGTTAGATACGTCAGCATGATCTTTACGTGTCATCCCTTCCCCAATAGCAGATTTCATAAGACGCGAAAGTGAAGGTAGTACGTTGATTGGTGGATAAACCTTAAAAATAAGAAAACCCATATAAGAAATTCAGTAGTGGAAAGAACGATTTAACAGTGATAGTACGTTAATAATATTGTAGCAGGTAAAATCATATCAAAATGAAGCAACTATCGGTTAATTGACTCACCTGTCTGTTGTGAAGTTGTCGATCAACATATATTTGTCCTTCAGTAATATAGCCAGTTAAATCAGGAATTGGATGAGTTATATCTATATGGAAATAACAAGAATTGAAATTTTTTTAAACGCTAATTTTATCGAATTAGATGATTACCAAATAATAAAAAAATTATGCATCACAATATCCCAATTATATCTGAAACATACTCTCTTTAAAAACATTTGCAACAAGGTAATGTCTGAAACACTTTTTATAAACACTTGCACGAAAATTAGGACTGATTTGCAAATTGAAGCCGGAGCATGATTGGTAACACAGTTGGCACAACAAGGAGAATCTCAGGTATGAGTTTAAGTTTTGTTTGTATCAATTTCCACTGTCGATCTTCTTAAAAAATAGCGACTATTAATTAAGTACTAGTAAAAATCTTAAATCTACGATTGGTCAACATAAACGTCAAGATGTTATTTTATTTGAATTGTAATTATACGACACATCATTGTTAGGAATAGTTAAGAAGGGATTCTGTAAAATAAGTGATTAACCATCGTTCGAAAAAGTTAATATCGAAATATGTAACATAAACAAATACTCACCATCGTTAGGCATAGTTAAGATAGGAATCTGTGTAATTGACCCATTTCGTCCTTCAACACGTCCGGCTCTCTAAGCAAAATCACATAGAGTTAATGTAAAAAATTTTAAATATCTAATATTTCGAAAAATAACGTGAGATGTTTTCAAACATTTTGCTGCTACTTTTAAAAATTTCTATGGAGATCATAACCCGCTCCAGAAAATTTGATTTTATATAAAGGTTACATTCCATTTTTGCATTTATTGTATTTTCTACCTTTTTTTCTTTCAATTATCCAAAAATAGAAATAGAAACACATAAAATTTTAAAGGAGGTTAGTTCAAAGGAAAATATTTTCCAAAGCCGATATCAGCTTCAAAGTTTGAACACTGCTAAAAACTAATGTTTTAATTACTGAAATGATGTTAAAAGTTTTAGCTATTTCTTTAAAAGACAGCATGATTATGACATGCGATGGCTAAGACGGAAAGTTAACACAAATTTTTAAAAATAATTTAACATTGATGAACAAATACCTCATAAATTGTAGCCAGATCAGTGTACATGTAACCTGGGAAACCACGACGTCCTGGCACTTCTTCTCTAGCTGCAGATACCTAAGAAATAATTTCAAATAACTGATTTCTACTCAATTTCTTGGTATACAGTTAAACAGCCTAAAATGTAAATGATCTAAAACAGAAACATGTCTGATAGACAACTTAATTGGATCCCAGCAGTTTCTTACAGATATTTACTTAAAAGAACCTTTTTAAAACAAACACTATAAACCAGACACGGTCTAAAAGTGAAAAATTTTCCAGATCCAAGTTAAAAACCAGCATGTTTAGAATAGACCGCACCATCGTTTTCCAAAAATTGACAATTAAAAATTAAATTTTAAATATTGTTTAAAATATAAATTTTTTTTAAATTTTAAAGTTTTAGATTTTTTTAAATTGTATTTTTACAGACATTTGTCATTTTTTTTGTTTATTTAGCTTTTTTGGGTCCTTGAAGCATTAACATACAGCGATAAACTGTAACCCATTCTTCTGCTAACAGGTTTTCCTGTTAAAGCTGCTTGTATCAAGTGTGAGGTAATGTCAAACAGTGGTTAAATAGCTTAATGTTTTGTAACATGACTCATTTACCATATGAATGTTAAGTATGCATGCATGTTTGTATGTATGAATTTTGTTTGTATTTATAAATTTTGTTTGTGCGTATGTATATGTGTATGTATATGTGTATGTACATGTGTATGTGGGTATGTCTGTATGTATATGTGTATGAGGGTATATGTATGGCATATGTCTGTATATGTATGTATGTGTATGTATGGGCGCACGTGTGTACATGTGTGTATGTATGTATGTATGTATGTGTGTGTGTACGTGTGTATGTGTGTGTGTATGTATGCACACGTATGTACATGTATGTACACGTATGTAGATGTTTGTACACGTATGTACATCTATGTACACGTATGTACATGTATGTACACGTTAGTACATGTAGGTGCATGTATGTGCATGTATGTACAAATATGCATAACATGCATAAATCCAATGGGATGTGATTGATAGAATTTATGGTATATCAAATACTAATTAAAATGTAGTATACCTCACGCAGCGCTTCAGCATATGAACTCATGTCTGTTAGAATAACCAAAACATGTTTTTCGCATTGATAAGCAAGGTATTCAGCAGTTGTAAGAGCTAAGCGAGGTGTAATAATACGCTCAATACTAAAAAAATCAAAAACAAAATTTCAAACAGTCATAAACTTAATTATATAACATTTTTAGCCACTGGGTGGCTCAATTTCAAAATTTTCTCCAACAAGACAGAGTATAGAAGGCAAGCAGTTAGGCATGGGAAACTTGTTTTATAAGAATATAACTTACGTAGGGTCATTGGCTAAATTTAAAAACAAGCACACGTTTTCCATGGAGCCGTTTTCTTCAAAATCACGTTTAAAGAACCGTGCAGTTTCCATGTTAACCTAAAATAGAATAATCTTTTATCAAATCATTGATACTTCAACATCAAATGTATATGAGAATTAGACAGATTGCAATAACAACCAAAACAGAATTTTTCAGATATACAGCCATAATATGGTGGTGCTTTTAAAATCGACCCCAGCAAAACTTTTGATATTTCAAAAATTTCATGTCAAAATTTAGTTCTTACACCAAGTCTGGGTGACAGGGTACTAGAAATATCTAAAAATTTTAAAAATATCTTCATCTACAGATGTGTTAATAACTCAAAATTGCCCAGAAAAAGATTTTCAAATAATTTTAATCAAAATTAATTCTCAACGGCAACAAAAAAAAAATCGAAAAGACGGGAAAGAAGTATAAAAGAACACTTTCCATAGCAATTTTATCAACAATAGATTTTTTTTACCTGGAAAAAATTTTTACGATGAAAGTTTGATTATTTTTATTACGTGAAAATACTCTATGGACCCTAACATGTCAAGGAAAAGTCTTAAAAATACTGACCCTAACATGTCAAGGAAAAGTCTTAAAAATACTCTGTGGATCCTAACATAAGGAAAAGTCTTAAAAATACTCTGTGGATCCTAATATGTGAAGGAAAAGTCTCAAAAATTAGCTAAAACCACATAATTGCTCTTCTACTGTAATGGTATATATTCATAGGTAAAACAAACAAAAATACTTTCAATAAAATAAAAAAAACGTCCAAAAAAATCTCTTAACCATTAATTTATCATCTTCTTTCATCTTTGGTCCAACAACTAAATCTAACCATCTTTCATCTTTGGTCATGATCCAACAACTAAATCTAACCAT
>JAUZNK010004720.1:0-10293 GCA_035046665.1 Euphysa ruthae | reverse complement strand
CCATTTTTTGTTATTAGGGAGTATATTGCAAAAGAATATTTGTGTTTACTCATGCGGGTTTTAATTATTATTATTATTCCTAAAGCTGATTGTCGTAAAAATGTTAAAAGATATTATATTAAAATATATTTAATTTTTTTTTTTCAAGCAATAAATTCACACGAGCTATTAAACACTCAGGTAAAGTTAATTCTCCCGAGCTCTACACGAGCGCAAGCGATCGCTCGAGATTCATGGCAAGGCCTGCATTGTAATTTTAATTTTATTGTTGGAAAATAGAAAAACAAAATTTTTATCTGTTTTGCCATGATAACAGGTTTAGTCAGTAATAATTATTTCGCTACTATTGGTATATGATTTTTTTTTTATAAATAAGGATAGTCTTAAAGACTAAATTTATTATAGCAGTATTTTATTCTTATGAAATAATTTGATCTTTTCTTCAAAAAAGCAACTTAAACCATATATACTGCTGACCTGAAGTTAATGTAGACAAAATTTTTATGGTATTTTTAGTCTTTTATTTAGCTCATGAAAAAGAGGTTAATGAATTTTCCCATGTCAAAAAATTAAATTTAAAAACATATATTCCTCACGCAGATAATTTATTTAAAATCCTTATGAAAATTTAAAATATTAAAAATTATGTGATTTTATCAAAATAATCTCAAGTAGGCTTTTTTGTTTCTGAATCAAAGATCATAAAAATTTGTCATAACCTAAAATATTCATATTTTTTATTCACCATAACTGTATAGTGGTGATATGGAAAAGGTTAGAGCTTTTGCTTCCTAAAGGTGTTTGAAATAAAAATTCTCAAGAATTTTATATAAAGTACAAAATGAAGTTTACCACATAAAAGTATATTTATCAGAAAAAGCATTTTTCATAGTGATGTTTATGGAACTAAGCTAGATGTTTTTCTTTCTTGTAGGCCGTTTGATTTACTGTATATTAATATTTTATTTCAGAAGAAAAAGTTCTAGTACTAATAACTTTAAACAAATAAAATGCATAAAATATATTTTAGAAATTGTTCACTAAATACAATGTCATTTTATCATTTAAATAAAGATTACTTTCCTAGACTCATTGCTTTAGCTGCTAAATTAGAAATTAACTACATTTTTTCCAGCGCTTATGTCTGACAGAAATAATTTCACTCTGAGAATATTGTCTGAATATTTGTTGTCAGATGTCATTGACAATAGACAGCACAGGCATACCATCAAATTATTTATCTTCTGTTGGATTGCAAGAAGTTTTAGAAATGTAATATTTGATCTGCATTTATTTTAATGGCATAAAATTTGTATATACTAAAGCACATACTTTTAGCCAGGATTAAATTACAATGTTTTTGAATTTGGAGTTATGCCAAGAAAGAAAAAAGAAAAGAAAGTCAAACCTAGTAAAATAATTATATTTTTAAGAAATAATGCTACAATTCTGCTGAAATTTTTTATAGTGTTAAAAAGTAATGTTATAAATATTTTTCTCAAAAATATAAGCAAAAATTTGCTTATATTCTGAAATTTTTCTGTGAAGTTATTAAAGGTTTCCACAACTGTTTTAGTGTTGTATTCAGGCCAATTTTACCAGCAGCCGGTTTGGGCTCTCAAATTAATAAAGTAAAATCTTTCTTTAAAAAAAAAAAAAAAGTCATAATCAACCACAATTACCATGAAAAGTACTTTTAAAGGCTGTAAAAGCAATATATCTAATATAATTTAAAAGTTTGTTCGTATAAATTGGAAGCAGCAATTAAAGACATTAAGGCTGATAACAAAACCGCGAAATAGGAAGGTACTGAAAAATAATAATTTAAAAGCAAAAAATCAGCAAAAACAATGAAATAAGATATAATTCCAAACATATTTTTACCATACTAAACTTTGGTTTTGGTTAAACTGGTTTCTTCAAAAACTGGATACTCCACTGGATAAGTCCTTTCAAAATGGAATAGTATGTTTTTTATTTTATTAAAAAAATCTATCTGCTGTCAAAATATCGAGGGTTTAGTGAAGGTTAGTTTGATCGCTTTACTGAGCACAACTTAATGACGTTACAGAAATTTTACGAATACAATTTCCAATATCTCCTCACAAAAAGGCCCACAAATTAAATAATTATCTATGTTGCTTCTGGAAACTTATCTGTGCTTTTTATAAGGCATCGTGGTTGAGGAATATTTTTAATGTCACAAATCAGAAACAATTGTTTCTATTTATTTTTTTGCTTATTAATTCTTATATTATTATTTAGCATTTTATAAAGATTTAACAAAAAACAATAATGTCTGATACTGAGAGGAGTCGATCTCCTCACAGTCGTAATTCTTCTCGGGGTAAAAGGGAAGGTTCATCAAATGTTGGCCGTGACACAAATAGCAATGACTCAAGTTCGATTCGAAAGAGAGTTTTTGTTGGAAATCTAAATGTAGACAAAGCTTCAAAGGAAGAAGTAAAGGAAATTTTTGAAAAGTTTGGCGCGATTGATAGTATATCTCTTCATAACAATTTTGGTTTCATTCAATTCCGTGATAATGAAGGGGCAGATGAGGCTGTATTGAAGATGCACGGAGAAACAATTTTTGGAAAAAGAATTGGTAAGTGACTTTTACTGTAAAAATTGTTTTGTAATTGAATATTCAAAAGTGTCTTGAAATTGAAAGGCTATGTTGGGCAAACCATTTGTGATATTATAACACAAAGTTTTATTAGCAGTATTTATCTTATTTTAAACTTACTTTACCACATAAAAACTTTGGATTAAAGTTAATATTCTTGAGAATTATGAGGATCAATGTTTTCTAAAGTTTCATTTCGAAAAGTAAGTTTCATCGTGCTATGTAAGTAAAAATTGTAATTAATGGTTTATAGACCGGTTGATTTAGAACAAAAAATCTTGCTTTTTGCTATAACTAACTTTAAAATGTTCCAGGTATGATAATCAAAAACATAAGCAACTCAACAAGTTTTAAAATTATCAGCAGAAATCAAAATAATTCATTTCAGTTGGGTTGTCAAGCATTTCAACATTAAGCCCTGGCAAGACTGTTTTGGCTAGCAGTTTTGGATTTTAAAAATAATTCTTTGTTTTTCAATACTGGACCTATGCCCAAATATTTAATTTAGTTACAGATCTAGTTAAGGCATCACAAAGTAAGTAAATTGTAATATTGTCATTTTAGGTCTACAACCAAAGTTGATAAATTTTTCTTGAAATTGTATATTCTATTTTTTTGGGTACCTGGCGTAACGGATCTTTTACCATGCTCTTAAACTTATTTGTGTACTAACTGTGCTCATATCAATAACTTTACCAGTCCGTTTTCCTCATATACTTTTCTCATTGCCTATTGAAAATACTTTATACATTTTTATTTTGTCTGCAATCAATTTTTTTATTTTTCTCATTATTTTATTACATGAATACAGCATCAAATTTGTCTGACAATTCATGTTATCATAATGCTAGAAAGTCATTTTAGCATTTTTGTTGTTTTAAAAATTTTATCGAGATTGAAATCCAAATTTTGGTTTGGTTGAATTTTGTTTATTAGGTTTTTCTATCTAATGGTTTTAATAATTTTTTAAAGTCCGTGAGTTCAATAGTACTATAGTATTTGTTTTAAAACAATATAAATCTTTAAGCTATATTTTTAGATTGCAATCTTGCTGGAATACGGAGAAAAGACCAGTCTAAAGACAAAGCTGAAGGAATCCGAAAGGAAGAAATAGTTCCACCACATATGTTAAATGCTGGTGCTGGTGCTCGTCCTCCTAGACCACGTCGACGTTCCCGATCACCACCTCGTGAACATCGCCGCAGATCACTTTCTCCAATGTCTCGATATGAAGAGCTCTATCGCAGGGAAGACCCTTATGCGAGGTGGTTAATTAATACATTATTGGAAATTTTCACAAATGGTTTTCATATTCTGGTAATGCATTAAATGGAAAACTAGGAGTAATCATTTTTTTGATCACGAAGGAGTCATTAAATCACTCATGTCTGCCCATCCCTACATCCGTAATGGATTTTCTCGGTACCCACTCATTATTTTTTTCTAAAATTTTGCACAGAGTTGTAAGGTCATAAATAGAGAAAAATGATTTTGAAAAAAATTATTGTTTTTCCGTACTGGGACAGAATAAGGTCTTAAAATCAACATATTAAAAATTTTCATGAAATCTAGTTAAATTTTTAAAAAATTCTGCATCAAATAGGAGAAATCTTTAGACCTAGATGACCACTTGCAGAAAATTCTTATTTGGGGACCTAGTCTTGAAAAAAAAAAAAAAAAAAACCTGTTTTGACTTTTTTCCAAAATTTGCCCTCTGATTATACTTTTTTTAATGAATTTGTCACGCCAGCTATTATGAAAATGTTATCAGTTGCAGTCGTTAGGGTTTTTCTCAGAACCCATTTATTAGTTTTTAATTTTAATATTTTATATGATGTTACATGTCAATATGGTTTTCTTGTTTGCCCCAAATCTTGTCCAATTCTGTTCACTTGACTTTTCCAATTTTTTGCTTAAAGTTAGAGGGCCATAGAAATATTTTGAAATATTTCTGGCGTAAATTCTCATCTGCAGTCAAATTATGGCCCAACAAGGACAAAAATGATATTTTTAAAAGTTACACTCTGATTATGATGAAATTTTGGATTATGTTAGGAAAATAATTTTTAGTATGTCACCCTGCTAAATTTTTTTATGTGGAGCAGACATGCTCAAAAAGGTTCAAAAAACATTATTATTTTCCAAATATAAATATATACACACACAATAAAGGGCTAAAAAAACGCACCTAAAAGAGCTCAAGCAGGCTGTTACAAAATCCTGTTTCAGAAAGGTTTTGCACGAGTTGTTTTAAAAGCTGCTATTACAGAGATTTTTTAACTTAAGTGACGGTCTCAAGTCCTACCCTTGGAATTAGCAACAGTAAAAGACAATTGCCGTTGTAACTGCCTTTGAGAAATATATTGTCGATGACAAGAAAATACTTTTGGGTTTTTATGCTTGAATAATTGTATTATATAGACACATTATTGCTGCAAACACAGGTAACTAACTCACCATGGCATTTTTTCATCCACATTGATTTGAAGTCTCGATTATTTAGGCTTGAAAAATATATACATTTAATGTCGTTTAAATTCAATATTGTTTTATACTCTTTTTTATGAAGAAGAAATCGCACAGCTAGTGGTTAATCTGATTGTTTAAGTTTTTATTATGTTGCTACTCTATTTAAGAGGGTTAATATAAATTCTATGGGGAGAGTGTTTTGTTAAAGTGGTTCGAAATGAATTAATTCCAGAATAATTGTTGCAAAGAACAAATTGAACGTATAAAATCAGTCAAAAATATTTTTCTCTTTCAATATATAATCAATCAATTTTTCTCAGTCATCAACCTTATAAACAAACAACATTATGGTTAAACGTTATACAAGTTGTCTAAGCCTTGCAAGGATTTTCCTCATTGCAAAACACTTATCACGATGTAAACCTCCAAAAATCATATTTGTTTTAAAAGGATTGTTAAGAAATTATAAAATTCAAAGCTAAAAGCCGAAGAATTAAGTGTCTTACTGAGCCTCTGAATGAAGATATCTGCCATATTACAGTGTTTTATATAACGGAGCTAATAATGCTAAATGTGTTGATAAAAAGGTATTCGTTAAATAAAATTTCACTTTTGATCACAGAGATATGGAAATTGGAATTTGTAGCTATGCTGCCGCTGTCAACCACAAAGTTTATAAGCTCACGTTACCAGAAATGAAAGAGAATTACATGCTCATAAGTTTGAATTATGTATTGGTGACGCATTCAAACCTTCGGAATTGAACAGTAACCAAAAAAACTTATACTGACATTTATTAATTTTTTAAGAAATCACCAATGAAATGGAGGTTATTATTGCGGCAATCATTATTCATAGAAATACCAATCTGGTGGTTCAAGAAATTATCAGGGACGTGTTTGTTGGAATATCACATAGCTGATGGCGGAGTTATTGTGATAGACATCATTCTGGGTGGTGTTGGTATTTCCCTCTTATCGCAACGCCCGTCATTCTAATCATTATGGGCTTTGCTGCTGGGTGGTGTCTCATGAGTGCTGGCACAAAGTTTGCCTCTAGTCAACTAAAAATAAAAGCCTAAAAACTCGGCCATATTCGTATTCTTGCAGAGAGCAACTTCAATTAATTCAATTGGAGTAAGGTTCTTGACGATTTTGTAATAAGTCAAGACGAGTTTTATTCTGTTTTAGAAGAAGTTAAAAATACTATGCTATGAAAAAGGAAGTACAGGTGAGAATACAGAAAAAAATTATAGAGCTCGACAAGGCCACAAAAAAGGAATTCATCGAGAGAGGGCGCAAAGAAGCACGTCATTCATTTATAAAAAAACTTTGTGCTGGAAGCTCACTTAAGAGATCAGTTGCTTTAACTCCCCACCTGTGTATATGAACCCAACACCCAGTGCACCAAGTTGGGTTTACACTGAATATTAAGTGTTTGTTTCCCTGGTTAGGAGAGATGAAAATTACTTTTTTATAAAAAAATAGAATTGCAAAATTATAAAAAATTTAAAATTAGTCAAATTTATCATGTTGAATTACATGCTAATCAAATGAGACAACAATGCATTCCTTAAAAGTTTATAAAATATTTGAATTAAATAATCAAGTTACATGCTTGTTGTCTTTTTATATCTATGTTTTATAAATGTATACAACTTTTGTCTTCAAAAAAAATAATATAATAAGTAAAGGCTAAGAAAATCTTAGAATATTTGGAAATCATTACTTAAGTTTAAAAAAAAAATATATATGTAACTTACTTATATATTTTTTATTATTATTATTTTATAACTGAATTCAAAATTCTCGAGAGGGAACCCTCTCGGGGTTGAAATTTATCTGGCCCCAAGAGGGTTTTTATTATTTTATTAGTTTTCACACCCCAATTTGCCGATTATTAACCGGTTAGCAAGATATGGTGTGATGCAAGTCAGGGCAAGATGACTCCTTCTTAGATTCCAGTCTATGCTCGTGTGGCACGCAAAATTGATTGAGTTCGATTTTTGATTATCAATTATGAATATTTTTTTTGAAACAGTTATGATGGTGTATCAAGCTTCTTTTTTTTTAATTTGTAATTGTAATTTGGAATAAATAGAAATAGAGTTTGAAAGTCGGAAAAAATTTTAATATAGGAGGAGATCCAAACTCATTGACCGAATTGACTGGTGTTATAAACAGACTGAGCCACATCAATATATGCTATCATTTAAAAGTTAATAGTTTTAAAACATTTTCTAGTGAAAAACAACCAAGGTCTCGGAGCTGCGGACAGTATGAGGAGAGTGTAGATTTACAATTACCAATATCTACGCGAAACTTTCCTTAGTTAGATTTACTTTTGAAGTTAAAGAGCCATAGAGACTATAAATTGACTCAAATAGCTGCTGCTTGTTAGATTTTCTTTTTCTGGTCCAAAATATTTTATATAAAAGCAGTATTTTTAAGTTTTCTTCGAAATAGTCTTTTACTTTTGTTTGGAGTTTTAGGAATGTAGAGACACGAGCGACCTGTTTAAATATCAATTAATTGCTATTAATTTTGTTGAAGTATTTTTTATGTTGATTTCACTGGTGGAAAGATTTTGTTTGGAATTTTGTAAGATAGTACAGGGTTATATCACTTAATTTTAGCTTCTTTACTATATTTATACCCCTGACATTTGTCTTCAGCAGTCCTACAAATTCACTCCCTTCTTTGTGTTTATGCTTTCGTTACAGTTTTTTTTTTTTTTTTTTTGAAGTAAGGTTTTTTTTTTCTTTACTACAAATCTGCTAATTTAGTTTTTTTCAGTTTTTTGCATGAAGTTAGAGGGTTACAGGAGGAATCTTCTGACTCACATGACCACTTGCTAAAAATTCTGGTTAGGGGACCTGGTCCTAATTTATGACCAAAAACTATGAAAATCATATTTTTTTGAAAAGTTTCACTCTGATATATTAGGTATGCTGGCCATTTTTAGATTTTTGTTGGTCAAAGCAGGAAAGCCTAAAAAGACCCAGAAGTCACAGTTTTGACAAAACGTTAACCTGTTATTAAGCTGAAATAAACTTAAAGATAGTTGATATACATATTTTGTTAAGTGCTTTTAAAGTCTGAGAGCCCAGTCAATTTTAGCTTGTTTTCTTGTTATTTTTGGGCTTTTTAGTTACCAGGTGTACATAAGTCATTAATGTTATTGATTTCCTTGCAAATTCTTCCTCTTATTTGTAATTTGATATTTTAGACCTGGCCCTAGAGCTCCATTTGATCCTTATGATAGAGCCGCAAGAGATTACCTTCCACCACCTGATCCCTATCATCGAGATCCTTACTCATATGATCGCGCTCCTCCACGAGATGATCTCTACAGAAGATCAGAATATCGACCTCCTCCACCAAGAGTTCGTCCGCCAATTGATTGTGAGATAGTCTCACTATCTAAGGAAGAAAGGTATGCTTGCTTTTATTCTCTATCTTGTTCGATCAGACCAGAAAAATTTTCTTATTCAATATGAAATGTTCTGCACACATGTAGAAATTTTTATTTATATTTCTGTACTTTAACTATTGCCACCCAAATCCTGGAAATGTCCGGGATAACTATGTCACAGCTAAATCCGGACATTTCTGGGTTTTTACCTCAACCAATTTAACGATTGGTTAATATAATAACTCACTAAATGTTTATTTTAAAGCTATGAAATTGATCTTAAATGAAAATATAAAGTTATTCTTTCAGGGCTTTATAATGCGTTTTCAATAGGTTTTCGTAAGTTTGTGCCATGAAAACGTTTTAAAATTTATGTTATGGCCTCCGGTTCTAGCTCAAATTCTTCTTTCAAGGCTATAGGTAAAATTATAGTAAAAATAATTGCAAAAAGTTGTGATTATATTCCACCTGATGTTGTATGTGGTAATACAGCTGTCCAAAGATTGTCAGCTAAGCATTATCTAAGAAGGATTCCACAAGATGGTAAAAAGACAAGAATTAGTCAATCTTGCAAAGTTTGTATGCCAGCCGAAAGGAAACTTTTAAGTATAAAAAGAGGATAAGAAAAAAGACCTGGAAGAGCGACTTCTTTTGAATGCGAACAGTGCTTGGTTTCTTTATGTATAGAACCGTGTTTCAAGATTTAAAGAGGACTGGGACTAGGATTCTGCTAGTATAATAAACCAAAAATTGAATTTTAATAGGTTTGTACACTATATATGTTATAGTAAGTCAAGAACTTACCATTTTGCAACAATTATACTTTTAACTCAATCTCCTGTTGATGCTATTGGTTCGTAAATTAGATTTTTTTCAAGTCAGGAAGGTTTAAAATCACAAATTTAATCTTCCAAAGTGTTTATTTACCCTCTAGACTGATTTTAAAGTAAAAATATTATTTTAGTATTTTTTTCTTGGGACACAGGACATATTCTTCAAAAAAATGCCTGGGCTGGCAAGGGTTCATGTGATTGAAATGAAATATAAATTAGCTTTTCTGACATTTAATTTTTGCTGTTCTTTGTAGTTGTCATAAATCATTTTTAAATATCTGATGCAATTAGATATTTTAACCTTTTGGTTTCTTTAATTCACTTATGTTTTTTTAGTCGTTATGCTGAAGAAGTGGAGAGCCGTTTACGTAGCATTGGTTTGGTCTGCAACATTGGTTATCCACCCGCAGATATACCTGTGCCTGAAGCAATTGACCGTGTTGCACGTTTGGGTACTTTATATGCTGTTGTTGTTGCACCTCAGAATGCTGTTCATAGATCTTGTACACTCAATATTCTTCATGGAACACGACAAGGTAATTTTTAAAAGATTGCATAAATTCTCAAAGGGTAAAAACTAACAGGCTTTTATAGTTTTTTTTTATAATATTCATTTTCTCTCAAAAATTTTTACAGCAAATTGGATAACAGAAAATCCTTTTACGCCACTTTTATGCCACACATTTGTTTATACATCTGTAAAAGATTTTCTCGGTATCTATTTTATGATTTTACTGAAATTTGTAAATTGTAAAGTCATTAAGTTATATTTTTATAAAAAATAAATTTAGTGGCAAAGAAAAGGCAAAAATAATGTTTTTGATAAGCATTAGATAAAGGCGTGATACTGGTTTAGGGATTTATGAAATTAACTCCTAAGTTTAAATTTTATAATATACCATCGGTTTTTTTTTTTTTTTTTTTTTTTTGTTTTGTTTTGATAGAGCA
>JAUZNK010004719.1:0-10293 GCA_035046665.1 Euphysa ruthae | reverse complement strand
AATTAAACCAGAATTGTATTTTTGTTTTAATTTTTCCAAATAATGTTTCTTCACGTTATGTTTAAATGTGTTAATATGTAGGTGAATGAGGGGCGTGTAATGTGGTATATTCTGTATATTCCTTTGAAAAATAACCTTTGATCTCGTTTAGATTAATTTTATCTTCTCTCAATTCAAATACTGGGTCTAGGCATTCCATTTTTGAGGAAAAAAGAACACATAGTGCATGAATTCATAACATTCTGAGAAATAATAGATTATATTTTTATAAAAAACCCGGTATTTATTCTTTTTTTTTTTTTTTTTAATGTAAACCTAACCTTATTTTGAAATACTCTTTAAAATTTCCATTAACCGACCATGAAAATTTCAAAAACTGATTGCTGTTGATTTTGTTTAAGACGTAATCAGGTGGTTTCTGGCCGATCAGTTAGTTTAGGCTATTTTCTGGCACCCACGTGGAACATAAAAATTCATATTCGCCCGTGGCGTTGTTCTCTGCATAGAATTCCACACACACAAAAAAAAATACCACTGAAACAATTGAAAATTTGTGTGCATAGTATAATTGTTTCATTTATATGACACTGCTTCGTGTTTGTTTTGGCTCAGACCAAAACAAAGTACATGAGACATTGTAACACTGCTTGTTCTTACAAATAATTCGCTTGGATAGGTGGAATATATTTAGATATCTTATTTTATTCTAAACTTGAAACGACATAGTATTGATACTCAGAGTATGAATCGAATTTCTATCATAAATAAAAACTATTAACTGTGCACATTAATTTTTTACAATTTTCAAATAATAGAAGCTAAATACCGTATATGATTTGACATAATTAGATAAAAGATTTTGTTTAAAAACAGATGTGTGGCGCAGATATTTCGATCTCGTTTCTAAACAAGGATCTTAGGTTATGATAAGTAAATACGAACTTAAATATTCCAAGCTTCCCTGTCTTTATCTTTAACAGTAGCAAAAATTACACTGCTTGCTTTAACATCAGTTCGAATACAACATAAGGAAAGATTCGCTGTATTCAAATAATAATATAATTAACATAAAAACACCAAATAGGTTTAAAAGTATTCGTTATCAAAGATGTATGCTGGAACCTCTGAAAAAGTTACCAATGAGTTCGAAACATCAGTTCATATTTCAAAAAGGTGTAGTATAAACGGATGGCTACTTGGTGTAATTGTCGGAATAGCCTTGCTAGGCATTATATTAGGAGGTAGCTATATTTATTTAAAACTAAACAAACCTACTAAATCAGAACTTCAGGATTAGTAAAGTGAAACGAAACAATCACAAATATAACTGAATAATTATAAAAATGTAGAATCAAAATATTGGAGTATTAGTAACAGCAATCTACGCGAGAAAGTTATCAGGTGTAATTATGCAGTAATTTATGCTCTTTTTAAACAATAATCATAATACAATATCATTGAAAAGCATTCTCGCCTGCTGCATTAAATTCATTTATATTTTAGGATTTTTTTTTAAGTATAAGCCACAGACGTTTTTGCTACGGTGAGTGCATCCAATGATATTTATTTGTATTTTCGTATTTATAAATATAAATTTAATATAAATAATGAAATTATAAATATAAATAACAAACGTGTCAGCTGTTCGAATTTTAGTTTTAGTTTATTTATGCCATTATTATTATATAATTATTGTTGTTGAATATTTATAGAGGACATATATATTTATAGAGGACATATATATTTATAGAGGACATATATATTTATAGAGGACATATATACTTAAATAATAAAACTGCTATCAACGTGTGCCCTGATATTAGAAAAATCAGTTAAAATCAAATCATTATATAAAGGTTTGCAAAAGCATGGCAAGCTTGTTGGCAACCCAAAGTTAAAAATGGCATATGATAATTGATGCTAGAAGCAAGCTGCTACAGAATTCAACAAACAACAAATTTTCTTACGCTACCAGTGATTGATATACAATAAAGCTGTAGCTAAATAGAAAAAAATCTTTTTTTCGACAGTATTGAAATTATTTTTGATGATTGGAAGAAAAAAAAATGATTTGATGGCATATCGCATACATAGTGAAATAAAAATATTGTTTTTATTTAAAAATATATTTCAATTTAAAATGAATTTAAAATTAACTTACAGTATGCAACACCCGCCTTTGTAAAAACAAGAAATTAAATATTAAAACAATTTGATGTTTACATTCGAATGGAATGTTAATGATGCTTTTGCTTCAACGTTTAATTCGTAAAATTCTCTTTGGACAGTATTGAAATTAACTTTGATTTGGTTTTGATTTGGTAACTAACAACAAAGATATCATATCTTATTGTCTCGATTAAATTATTCTCTTCTCTTCAAATCATCCTTAGCTCTTTAGTATAGAGAATTTCTGCCAAATGAGCTCCAGCTGCAATAAATAAATTAAAAATACCCAGGGTATAAAAATACCCAGGGTATAAAAAGTTTAAGATTTAAAAATGTTTTTATTTTCAGTGTGTCAACTTTTAACTGGGAGCCCATTAAAGAGTTTGGCTCCCATAAAATAAAATAAACGTCTAGCAAATTCCAACTTAACTTTCGATAATATAGTTAGAAGATTTTTATTTTTCCTATGATTGTTTATTTTACACAGATTTGTATCGAAATGAGAACTCAGTGAGATTAAAATTTGTAACTTTTTTGCATAAGAAATTTTACTGTTAATTTATTAGATTTAATTTAACATTTAGATAAATTACCCAGCAATTTTATGCAAGAAAAACTTTGAAATATCTTCCGTACGTTTAAAAGGAAATAGTATTTGATGCTTTTCTCACCAAAAGCGAATACTGATGCTTGTACCGCTTCCGGAGAAAGGATCTAAACCCAGGTGGAATCTGATAATGCAAGATCATATTTATCTGTCTAACTATCTTTCTATCTTTTTCTTTTTTTTTTTTTTTTTTTGGTTGAAGGTGTGTTTTAAAACAATGAAATGGAAGAGCTATTGATTTAGATTTTCAGCTTGAAAATGTGTATGCTTTTTATATGAAGTAAAGCCGATTTTACATTTAGTTTTTATTGAAAAGCTCGTTGTAATTTCGATATCTTGGAAGACACCATTGAAAAGTTAGTGGACCTTCAGTCTGCGATGTAAACTAGTGTTTTTATGTAGTAAAATATAGCTTTCACGGTAGCCAGATATATCTATATATGTAACGATTAGTTATAACAGGTTTTAGCCAAAATCTACTAGTCTTATGTTGGTTTAAATTAAACTAATATTACCATTTTATTACCAGTTTGATTAAGCTTTAACCAAACTGGTAATAAACAAAGTTAATAATAAACAATCGCTTTATTTCCCTCTTATTGTATCAACAGCAACAAAAATTCCTAAGTCGCTCAATTTTTATTTCACGTATGGCAAATTTAAAAATCCGAAAAAAGGAACTAAAACAGAACGTGTAATGACCGAAAAACGGCTTTTTATCTTATTTATACATGCATATAATGTGGAAGACTTCCCTGATAATTCTTACACAATAAACTTACTTTGATAATGGAGAGGGTTAGAGTAACGAATAAGATTTGAATGTTGGAGCTGCGATGAACTTAATTTGTTATACAATTTGTTTTTATTCGAAGAAGGCTGAATTAATCCTAATTTAAATTTAATTTGGCTGAAACCTGTAGGAGCAGCCCCTATAATTTTAGTGAATCTATTTAATACGAAAGAAATGGTCTAACAATAACTCCAAAGATCGCATTAGAAAAGAAATCAACGAATGCTTCCAGGGCACCTGGTAGCTACTTCATTTTTAGAAATAAGTCAAACAGCTATCTAAAGAGCTGTCTAAAAATCGTATCACCTTCATTGCTGTTGCTGTGGGTCGCGACAAATAACTTGATAAAAAAGTGCAAACGGTAAAAGAAAAAACAATGTAAGCAAATTTCCGTAAAAAGTTCATTCTCATTTTGGCCAAATCATAAAGAATACTTTAAACGAAAGAGAATGGGTTGAATATTGGAATGATTGGTGTATCGGAATGGATGGATTATTGCAATGAGTGGAATGTTGGAATGGGTGCAGTATCGGGAAAAATACACACCATAAAACTTCACAATTTAAAAAAAAAGTTCAACAAAGTTATCTCATGTAAAATCAACTATCAATTTTTTGCGAAAGCTAGAGCTCATTTGGTAACAACGCAAAAAAACTCTCTATAAAAAGGAATGTATTATTTTGCTGATTCCGCAGATTTTCGAGCCGAAATAGAAAATAATTCTATTGAGACAAATGTTCGTTACCAAATCAAAACCAAATCAAATCAAATCAAATCAAATCGAATTTCAATACATTCCACAGAGAATTTATTTCTACTCAGAGCTTTATTGTATATTTATCACTGGTAGCGTAAGTAAATTTGTTGTTTGTTGAATTCTGTTGCAATAGTCTTGTGCAGATACAAACATAAATTTCATATTTTCTTTATTTATAACACAAGATAGTTAAAGCTAGATGGTAATATTATAATATACCTAGCTACTCTAGCTAGCTAGTGTAGTACTAGCAGACAAAATATCAAAGCCAAATCAAATATTTATCGATAATATACATTATTACTTTCTATCTTTACCTAATAAGAACTCTCATCTCAGCTAAAAATGTCTTCAGATCATATTTTTTTTTATCTTGTCGATTAACAAACCAGTTATCGATTCTGGGATCCATTACTTTTTTAAATTTATATCAAGGATATGTATAAAGCATCCAATACCATTCCATAGATTATATATGCCGACGACACAAACTTTTTTCTTAGAACTAATGATGTCAAAATTCTTTTTAATGTCATGAACCATAAATTAGAAAAATTAACGTGTTGTTCAAGATAAACAAACTTTACCTCAACACAGATAAAACAAAATTCACACTTTTTCACAAGATCACACCAGCCGACATCCTTCCCTTAAAATTAGCAAATTTATCTACAAACCACAAAACTTCGAGCGAGGAAATTGCTTGAAATTTCTTGGTGTTTTAATTGATGAGAATTTATAGTGGAAAAGCCATATCACAACATTAGAACTTAAACTTGCATGCGCTATTGGTCTGCTATACAAATCGAGTCCCTATCTAAACATGCAATCTTGTAAACTCTTGTGTTTCAGTTTTATACACAGTCACCTTTCATATGCTAATATTGCTTGAGGGGCTACCCACAAAACCAAACTAGTAAAATTATTAAATCTTCAAAAACACGCCTTCAAAACAAAAACGTACAAAAAAAGACGTGATAACACATTACCTGTAATGGAAGATTAAAAAATTCTGAACATTTACAACTTAAATATCTACCAAATCCTGATTTTTATGTTCAAAGTTACTAAAAAACAAGTCCCACCAAGTTTCGATAAATTTTTTGAACTCAATGTTTCCAATATTAACTTGCGATGTAATCATAGAAAAACATATACTCAACCAAAAAACTCCTGTAAACAAGTAGAACATTCTATCTCATACAGAGGTTCTAAACTTTAGAACTCCCTAAGTTGTGAATTAAAAGGTGTTAAAAGTCTTAATATCAAAAATTTTTTTTTAAAGTTTTCTTGTTTATAATGCACTATGAAATATCTTAGCATCGATTGAGACTTCTTATTAGCTTATCTTTTAATAGCGTAGTAATTACTTTAATCTGATTTCGTCCAGCCCTCACCACCCCATCATTTGTTTATTGCTACTTTTATTATTTTATTTATACTCTCCTAAATAAATCATTTAGTTAACATAATTCCTCCAACTAAAATTGATACCTTACAAAGGGTTCTTATGAAAAGATATTTTAGCCGTGACTTATCTTCTAGGTTTCCCTTCCAATCTGAACAAAGTCTTTTATTATTAATTGATCGTTACTTAAATTTGAGCTTGTGTAATTATTTTCTTCATTGATATTTCAAATTTGTAATGTTTATGCATGTTTTCTTAGTATTTATTATGGAGAGAAATTGTATTTATACTTATTCTATGTCTTATGTTAATATATCACATACTTTAAAAAAAAAAAAAAAAAAAAAAAGTTATCGTTTTTGATGATCAAATTGTTAAGAATGCTCGTAGAATAGCTTTAGATATACAAATGGATAATCATACTATAGGTGATAGTAACCGCTGATATCGAGAGGTTGTTCAACAAATATATACATAGAACTGAGGTTTTCCAAATGTTAGAGCCATGTAAAGACTTTGGTTCATATAGCCAGTTAGGAGTAGACGTTGTTGATTTTGTTTGAAAACAAGTTCATGTTTCTCAAGCAATATTATAAGCAAATTTATGAACAAAATTTGTGAAATGAATATGAAAACAAGTCTTGGGAGGATTTTATTTTTGAACACGAAAGAGTAATTTACTTCAGAAAATCCAACTCAAAAGGGAGCAAGACAGAACCAAAAAACTACAGTCTCATATCGTTATTATTAATTGAATCCAAGATTTTAGAAAAAGTTATTGAAGGTCAAACTAGAGAATTCGTTGAAAAAGAGAACATATATTAATTTCAATCTGGATTTCGGAAGAGTTTTTCGACAGACACATTTTTGTCATACCTTCATGACAGAATTATAAAAAACTTTGAAAATGAATGTCACACTGGAATAATCCTTATAGATCTCCAAAAAGCCTTTGACACAATAGGTCTAAATATATTGCTTGAAAAACTGAAATCCATGCATTTTATCGGAGAATGTTGGTGCAAGTCTTATCTCTCAAATAGAACATTTAGAGTGAAAGTTGATAAAGAACATTCTGATGAAGCATTAGTGAAATGTGGTGTCCCTCAGGGGTCAGTTTTAGAACCTCTTTTGTTTTTGCTGTATGTGAACGACATGACACAAGCAGTAGACTATGAATTACTTCTTTACGCAGATGACTCTTGCTTGATTTTCGAACATAAAGATGTAGTAAAAGAAATAGAAAATATTTTAAACAGAAATTTTTCCAACCTTTGTGAATGGCTTGTTGATAACAAAGTAAGTGTTCCCTTTGGAGAAGAAAATACCAAGTTTATCCTCTTTTCATCCGAAATGAAAGCTAAAAAGCAGATCACTTGAATATAATTTATAGAGGTATATCCATTAAACAATATACCTCAGTAAAATACCTAGGATGCTTATTAGATCAAACCCTGAGTGGAGTCGCTATGTTTTAAATAAAATTAATTCCAAACTTAGATTTTTATATAAAAAGCAATTTTTCTTAACACCAGCCTTAAAGCGTGTTCTATGCAATGCTCTGATTCAATCTCACTTTGACTACGCATGTTCTGCCTGGTATTTAGGCCTCTCAGGCTTTCTAATGAAATAAAATCAATCACAAACTATAACATTTTTAAACGTAAGACCAAGGAAACATTTTTACCTCTCTAGGTATATTTCGCAGACCTAACAAATACAGCCTATAATTCTGTAAAAAACACTTTTTTATCTTTTTTTTAATACTTTACAGTTTTTTTTTTTTTTTTTTTTTTGTTGCCATGCTTCGGCTGAATAAATCTCTATTTTTTATGTGTGTGATTTATAACCGGACCACAGTGAAAATGTTTTTGTGACAGACAATTTATTGTGCTTATCCTTGCCACCATTTATTTAGTATCTTAATGTTTATTGCTGTTGTTATTTTTTGTTTTTTCTTGTCTTGTAATTTTCATAGCATGTATATTTGCTTATGGCAGAATAAATACTAGCTTTCTCACTCCATCGATCGTTTGCTTGTTTACTTACCTACTTGCTCTCATCCATTTCCTGTTTTTAATAGATTTTGGAGCTATTCCCATTCTCGATTTTGCTGTCCCATGCTCCACTCATAGCAAATATAGGTCAAAATAATTTTTAATCTTTGTTTCCTATTCCTGATGTTGAATTTACTGACCTAAGTCAAGGTGTTCGCAGGAAGTTACCAGATTATCAAAGTTCAATAGTTTCAAAAAGGGCTGAGTTTGATTTTAGTTTTCCTATTTCATCTAAATTAATCCCTAATCCCAAAAATACAGTTAAAGATACCGAGGACAAATGGAAACAAAGGAATCGGCGATAAAAACTGTATAGTTTAATTATACCAAAACAAAAAATATAACTGATGCAACAGAGGAACAATTGAAAAATTTAATGCAAAAGAGAATTAAAGAACTGAAGAACGAAGACGGAGTTTAGGGATTTAAAGGTGGAATTATCCTTTACTAGCTCGCCTACAGCGGTTTCCTATTCAAGATTATGCTACGGATCATCAAGAGATCCTCATTTAGCCTCTCTGTGTGTGAATGATCTTCGTGTGCGTGGTGAACAATCTACTAGAGATAAACCTGTTAGTGCAGAACACGGACCTTGAAGAGTAAACCTCGAAAATAAATCTACTACACCTGAATTTAAACCAGTTTGTTAATAAGGATTAAGTTTATTATCAGCTTATCCTTTCTTAGACCAAAAATTAGTTTTGTACTAAATTTGTAAAATTATTTTTCGAATGATTAGCAAGGCTAGAGAGTTTCTGTTTTAGATGGCCAAAACCAGACGGTAGTATTTAAAGTAATCGGACTTGAATTTAATTGAACCTAGTTGAACCTTCCAATTGATCTCTAATCAAATGACAAAAAAAAAATTGTGATACTTTGATTACCATTCGATTATTATGAGTATACGATTACAGTTAGTGCTTTTATGTTCGATTAGTTATCGAAAATAAAAACACTAAGTTAATCGAACAAATCCAGCGGTTTCCAAAATTTGTGAATTTTTGATAACAGCTGCATTTTACGTCTAATTTTACATTTTTCGAAAACTATTCGAACCAATCAGTTTGGGTTAGGGTTCGCTTAAATTTTTTTGGTTTAATTTGTTCAACTAATACGCTTTGTTAAAATCTTATACCTTTAATTACATTAGTGTTAGAAAGAGTCCATTCGCTAGAGAAGATAAATAAAGTAAGAATGTAAATTTGATTAAAATTAATTAGATAGTTCTGTATTTAAAAATTTAATATACGCAGCTAAATCATGATTTTTTTCTGTTGTTATTAAATCGTTTGTTGTCTATGCATACATTTTTGACACTGGTATACCTGTTTGTGCACCCAAATTAATCGGTTCAGCCAATAATCCTTTTTCATTACGTTATTGTTAATGAAAAATGCTGTGTTCTCGAATAACTTTAAAACTCATGCACACACGTCCCCTTATCTGCAAATATAAATTGATTTTTAGCTTGTCTGGAGTAAATATATAATCATAAACAAAATCCTGTCCTTTAGCAGCAGAAATATTACTATAACGTTGCAGTACTTTAATTAGATTTTGCGTTTGTTTCAATAGACTTTGTCCAAAACAGTAACATAATATATAATCAATGTTAACATTACAGACATTACCCCCTAAATCATTGCTTTCATCTCAGTATGTTTAACTTCATGTATCGACTATTTCCAAAGATTTGAAACCAGCAATGATGCAGCTCCACTGTAACATTACCCACGAGCATTTTTTAGATTTAAATTCATTCTTAAAAGAATATTCTTAAAACAATAACCAGCAAATTCCTTGTGCGCCTCAAAGGTTTTATCCACACAAACATCTAGCATAGCTGCTCGATATTAGAAACATTAAAATTTTTTTCAGGGGGAAGATAAGGGTTTTCCGGTGGTAAATTTTGACATATTGGGTCATAACTCAACCAAAAAAAGTTCTAAATAACCTCATATTTGGCAGGTAGATGCAAAAAAATAATTTCTCACAAAAAAACACAAATTTTTTATGAAAAATTTTTTCAGGGAGAAGATAAGGGCTTTTCCGGGGGTAAATTTTGACATATTGGGTCATAACTCAACAAAAAAAAATTCTAAATAACCTCAAATTTGGCAGGTAGATGCAAAAAATTATTTCTCACAAAAAAACCATAAATTTTTTTTGAAAAATTTTTTTCAGGGGGAAGATAAGGGTTTTCCGGTGGTAAACTTTGACATATTGGGTCATAACTCAACCAAAAAAAGTTCTAAATAACCTCATATTTGGCAGGTAGATGCAAAAAATAATTTCTCACAAAAAACCATAAATTTTAATTGAAAAATTTTTTTCAGGGGGAAGATAAGGGTTTTCCGGTGGTAAATTTTGACATATTAGGTCATAACTCGACCAAAAAAAGTTCTAAATAACCTCATATTTGGCAGTTAGATGCAAAAAATAATTTCTCACAAAAAACCATAAATTTTTTTTGAAAAATTTTTTTCAGGGGGAAGATAAGGG